>CANTUT010001258.1:115000-212500 GCA_947687605.1 Reutealis trisperma | reverse complement strand
CTTCTTTTTCTCTTTTTTTTTTAAATTAAATTAAATTTTTCATTTTGTGAAAATCAAATTAAGTTGAAGTTTTTGTTTCAAGGAAATCACATTAACTTAACTTGATTAGTGATCAATTATAAATTGTTTTGATTATAATAAAATGATCATATGTCACTAGAATATATTGATAAACTAGTTAGTTTGATAATTATATATCATTTAACATTTTTTATAAGCTATTTATGTATTATTTTTTTTATAGTAATACTTATTTCAAGTATTCATTCTAAGGTTTTTTTTTTTTTTTTTTTTTTTAACTATATATAAAGATCTTATGATTGTATCGTATTTAAATTTCAATTAAGGTATTTCATGTATTTAATTATGATAAAAATTCTAAGTGTCTATAGAATAGATTATATCTTTATATTGGAAATTTAATTAGTGATAGATCTAATAATTTTTTTTAGCGAAATTACAATAATGTTTTTAGTATAAATAATTATAAATTATAAATTGACAATTTGTTTTGGTATATATGAACAAAATTTATCTATAAATCTATCTTTTGGTATGAGCAAATTCAGATAAATTTTAGGAATTTTCAAGTAAATTTGAAATTTAGTAGCAAGATTTAATGGACATAAATAAGTTTATTTAAATAATACCATTTATAATTAGTATATTGAAAAAATACTTCCAAGTTAAACTTTCTTTGATTGGGCAAAACATTATACACAGATGAGAGGTGGAAAAGTAACAAGAAAAAAAGTAGTAGCATCAAGACATTTGTTTAAATATATTTTTTTTAATTTCATCATTCCTACAAAGGTTTTATTTTTTTTGGGTCCTATATGTTGTTTATTATTATTATTTGAAGAATATTTTTTCATATTTTTTTAAAAATTTGAAATGCTTCAACAAAATTTTTAATGACAAATATTTTTATAATCAATGGAAAATTACATCATTTTTAAGGAAAATGACTTATCTTTTCAAAAGAACTTATTTTTTAAATTTTGATAAAAAGTATATAAATACTCATTTAATTACCGATCACAATCGATTACCACTGATAACTACTAATAAACACAACCGATCGTCAATGACCACTACATACCATAATCTTCTACTAGCTACTACCAAAATTTACTATTTTTATCATATGTTTCTCATATTTAACGATTGAATTTAAAAAATATGTGATTCTTATAAATTTAAAAGCATTTATAGTTTTACAAATAGAAACTTTTAATATTTGATAACTACTTTTTAATATTGAATACTCTAAACAGATAATAAAAATTAGTTTTTTAGAAAATATTTTGTATGAACAAAGTTTAAAACCATTAATCAACTCAATAATTTATTTATACTAATTATTAGCTATTTGTTATTTGTTTTCGGCCCATCAACAAATTTAAAAGTTTATTAGATCTACCTCGTGATTTGTTCGTGAAGATGCTCGCAAAACTCTCTTTTAAGACTCTTGTGCAATTCAGGAGTGTGTAAAACATAATGCTTAGTGATCAATAGCTTGCAATTTGCTAATAAACTCTACTTGAACCATCTAATATTAATTAAATAATATAATTATCTAATTATATTTAATTTAAATAAAAAAATACATTCAATTAGAATAAAGAAAGGATAATATAATTATTATTAATATATATATATAATTTAATTTGAATGAAGAAAAAATGTATTCATAAAATAATACTATAATTTTGTTAGATAAAAAGAGGGAATAAACCATATACCAAATGCAAAAAATATCATATTTAGGAGACAAACAAATTTACTTAAAAGTATCTCATTAAATTCTTTTTAATTGTACATTTATGATAGATTAATATGATCATTTATTAATTAAATAATATAATTATCTAATTATATTTAATTTAAATAAGAAAAAAATAAATTCAATTAAAATAAGGAAAACATAAAATATTTATTATTTAATATATAATTAATTATATTTATTTTAAATAAGAAAACATGAATTTAATTTTAAAATCTTAACGCTAGTAATAAATAAAAATCCTTAATAATTGGTCATTAGTATTATAAAATTGTAAAATTAATAAATATTAATGATAACTAATTATAATTAGATAGTTTAATATAATTAAAACTAATTGTACTTAGAATATAACTAATTAATTAATTTGTTCATCTATTTAAGAAAAAAAGTTAAACTTAGATGAACATTACAAATTAAAAATTATGCTAATGAATCGAATTATAAAAAGTTGATGGTGAAAATAGGAGGGTGGACAAACAAATTTACTAAAAGACTCTTACATGTTTAGTTAAAGCATTCTCAAACCACTCTTTATATATATCAATCTCTTTGTTATAAAGAGTCATCTCAAAAAAATAAAATTTTAATGGACTCTTTATTTTTAAAAAATAAAAAAGTGAATTTGTTTGACTCTCTATATCTAAGGAGCAAAATATCATTTTTTATCCTAACTTTAATTAATGCAATACAAGTATTTATATACTTTATTTAAAATAATTTTAGTAATATTTTTTCCGTTGGACAAATTTAAAAAATAAAAAACAAAAATAATTAATACTTATGGAATAAAGTAAAATAAAGAGCAAAATATAGAGAGTTTACTAGATTTAAATAAAATTTTCTACTATTTATCAACTAGATGCTCTCTATTAAACAAATTATATTCTTTAAAATAAAGAGCATTATTATGGATGTTCTCAACTAATGTACTCATTTAAGTACGAAAGAAGGGGAAAATTTTATTTAAGAGTCTCTTTATTGATCGCTTACTAATTATTTTTTAATTTTTAAGTTAGTATATGAGTTAGATTCTTTTTTTTTATTACTTTGGCAAGTAAAAAAAAATTAAAGATTAAAAACAATTGAATAAAATATTTAATTTGTTGGTAATATCACTAAAAATTTTATATATAAAAATTTTCTCTTAATTAAAATCCTATTGTTCTAATCACTAAAAGAGTTATAATTAACAAAAAATAGAAAAGAACATTTTTACCAAAAATAATTCAAACCATTGAAAGACAATAGTATATTTTTAACTTTAATTATCATTAAAATTTATGTGAAAAGAAAGGTAAATTGATGCTTATATTGTAATAGAAATTATAAGCTAATAAAAATTTAATATTTATTAAAATTATAATTTTAATAATCAATTAACTAAGTACATATATGATTATAATGTGGTGTGAAGTACATTAATGAAAAATTAAATTAAATAATTCGATTGATTATTTAATATCACTTTATCTTATAGAGACATTGATTGTGTACTTAAAATTAATTTGATTTTAATTTAGTTGAGTTTGGGTTTTATCTATTTGAATTATCATATTAAAACAAAATTTTTTAATATTCAACTTTAGAAATTCTCAAATTTAATTGAGTTTTTACCTTTTTATATGTGGGTCAAAAACTTATATTTAAAGAAAAATTTTACGATTTTTATGTTATATGTATCATATATATATGCATTACTTAGATTAGATTTAAATATTTCAATTTTAAAATTCCATAAATGCTTTGATTTGCTCTAAATTCTTTGAAAAATCAATTTTTAGCAAAAAAAAAAAAAAAGGACAATCAGTAGTGTTTTGTTTTGGTTGCATAATGATATAATATCAAATAGCTCATGAATTAATTAATTACAATTAATTAGTAAAATGTAATATTAAAATTTATTTAAATATCAATTTTATTCAATATTTTAATAATATTATTATAAATTTTAATGGGAGTTAACATGCCAATTATATTTAACAAAAACTAGTGAATACATATATATATATATATATTGTAAAGAAAAAAAAAATTATCACGGCACATGTTTTGAAATGTATATTACTTTGCTCCAAAAAAGTTATCGTAAAAAAAGTGGACAATCTTAATGTCAGAAAATTGATTGATGATATAATTGTAAATTTGTTAATTCTGTCACAAATTATTAAAATTAAAAATTCCCTGCAAAAATATGGCCGATTAAGATTTTTTTCTTTAAATAACCCTTCTTTTTACAAACACCAATGTATCAGATTGAAGGTATGATATTGAAATTGATTTATGGCATTGTGACTGTAATTAGCGTACCGTAGTGGTACTTTAGAAAGCCCCCAAAACCTTTTCTTTTTGAAGTTTCCCTTCTTCAAAAACCCTACTATTAATCGAAAGCCCCCCGAGCTTTTTGTTGGGCAGAAGGAAAATTAGAAATCAAAAGCTAGAAAATGGAAGAATATGAGGAGAGAGAAGAGTACACTCTTGTTGCAAGAAAACCCTGTTTCGGACTCCCAACTGCTTGCCCAGTTTGCTTCCCTGTTTTCATCTATCTCAAGTTGGCTCGTTTTCCTTTTCGCTTGGATTTCAATTCTACTTATCCAGATTCAGGTGTGCTTTAATAATATCAATCTTTCCCTTTTTTATTTTTTTTAATTTTGTTTTTGTTGTTCTGGGTTCTTTTCAAATTAATTTTTTTTTACTCTAGCCATCTTTGATCACCTTCATGTTTAGCTTTAAGGTGTTCTTAGACATTTTCTGTTAACTTATGCATAAATTTAGTTGTTCTATCAGCATTACAGATGCAACAAAACCGAGTTTAATAATTAAGTTTAAGCAACAAAGCCAAGCATGAAATTAATTTTCGAAAAAAATTCTCTATACTGATTTTTGAGCAATTTTCCTTTTTTTTTAATGGAGAAGAATGAAACTGCAAGTTTTATTTGGGCTAAAAAATGATAATATTAATAAAGTGTGAAAATTAGATTTTTATTCTATTTTATATTTCTTTTGGTTTGGCAATTTCAGCAAACCTGTGGTTTGGGGTTTTTGTTGATTCTATGTGTTGAATTTGTGATTTACAAAATTGAGTTTATGGCCTTACTAACTTGTGTGATCTTTTTTCTTTTAAATGTTGAACCGCTTTCATCTTTGAATTTGATTTTTTGGTATAGTGAGCTATTAAATAGGGTTCACTGTGATTCATTGATTTGGGATAATTGCAGTAGTTAAGGTTGTATGTTCTTCAATTGATAATAATATGATATTTTTGATTAATCAATCTTGATTGATTTTTGAACCTGAAATTTGAAAGCGGTGTAAACCATCAAAGTATTGTTGGATTTTTGTGGCTGGGGTCAGTGTTTTAGCTTGAAACTGTTCTTTTTCATTGGAATTCCAGTCCATTTAGAAAATATGTAAACATGAACTTGCTTTTATACTTGATGAATGTGATGCAGAAGCATCCAGAAAACAGAAAACGGAATTAAGTTTTTCCTAGTTCAATTTGGTTTTGAATTAAGATTTTCTTATTTGTTTAGTTTTATTATTTCAGTTTTGTTTTAGTATTTCAGTTTGTTTTAGTTTTCTTTTTCCTTAACTGCATCATTAATGATGCAGGAGCATCCAGAAAACAGAAAACGGAATTAAGTTTTTCCTAGCTCAATTTGGTTTTTGAATTAAGATTTCCTTGTTTGTTTAGTTTTATTATTTCAGTTTTGTTTTAGTATTCATTTTGTTTTAGTTTTCTTTTTCCTTAACTGCATCAGAATCTCTGTGGAAAAGAAGGGGCTATCCTTATGGATTGTGATTTCTTGTTGTTGGGATCAATTGTTCTAACGGGCCTTATGAGATGCTGCGATTGAATTCTGGGTTGGGGATTCTATTTTTGACTGAATGATTTATATAACTTGTTTGATTATTTGGGAGAGATCTGGAAAAATAGATGTTTTGTTTGAGCTGGATGTTACTTTGTGGTTTCCTGAATTCTGTTTATCCTTAATTGATTGTTTGTTTTTTCTCTTTACCTTTTTTGAAACTTTTATTTTATTAGTTTGGTTTTGGGTTTAAATCTTCGAGTCTCTAAATTTTTTTAGACTCGTGAATGACCGTTGGAGTGATTAAAGGAAATAAGAGGGGATACTTCTGTTTTTAATTTGCTTACATGCATTTGGATTGGGCTTACTGGTTGGTCTTTGAATCTACCTTGATAGAAGCTGAATATCATTGATGATGAGTGGATTTTGCTTGTGGGTATGTGTGTGTGTATATATATAGACAAATGAATTTTGAATGGTGAAATCATTTAATAAGTTCTAAGATCATCAAATTGAAGAGCCAGAAAAGCTGAACTCATATTATTCTTTTTGAAAATCAGCATTTTAATTTTAGAATGCTTTATTACACATATGTTGCTGTGTTGAAAATCTGAGCATGTCTGAGTTGGAAACTCTAATTTCACATTAATATACTATAAGCAAATTCATGCTTAATGAATCCTGAAATTAGGAATTTTAGTTGGTTGCTTATTTTGCCCCAAAATGGCAAATTTATGTCTGTACTTCATCTTACTTTTGAGTTCCTTTTTACTATACTTTTGAGTTCCTTTTTACTATCTTTCGCAGTATGAGTACCTGTTGCTTAATGTTACTTGAATGCTATTTGACATTTGATAGGCTGTCTTTATGAGGTAAAGGGATATAATATCATCATTGGATAGTTTTAGATTAATGGTGCATCTGTGTCTCTGTGTCTGTGTGTAGTTGGTCTTTTAGGTGTCTTTTGCCAGTTGTATTAGTAAACCAGTATATCTTATAGTTGGCCTATTTATACATTCAGGATTTTCATAACATGGGTTTGAAGCAAATAGAGGCTAGCATAGAGAGGTAAATGGAGTTCCAATTAGAAAAATTAAAAACATGCTGCAAATTGACTAGAAGAATTGAATTGAATTGATCAATTGATGACACCAGATTCCAGATAGCTTTTCCACAACATTAGGTCTCACACCATAGGTGTCATGCCTTCCAATAGGTCCTTGTCTCTCAGCCTGATATCCACCATTAAGAGCTGTCTTACTTGCATGCCTATAGTCAGCCAAAATGTCTTTCCTGGAATGGTTTCTGGAAGGTCGTTAAGATATTCTCTATAGGTTCCTCCTTGAATGGTATGCTACAAGTTCGTTCTTCTTCTGCTACTGCTGCTTTTTCTTATTATTGTTATTGTCATGCCCTTCGCCATATCTTCGCCTTTAACTACCATCATGATGAGGTCAAAGCCATATTCAAAGGAAAGAAAGAAAGAGAAGTTATCCTTTGATTTAAGTTTTGGTTACTTAGATGCTAGGAAGAACGGACCCTGATAGGGGGACACAAGACACTGTGACAGGACATTTTTCAAAAATATTGGACATTACACGGCAGGAAATGTAAAAATAAAGAATATAAATACGGCAGGAAATGTAAAAATAAAAAATATAAATTATCATGTTTCTAATATCATAATAACGCATATAACTGCATAATAAATATTTCAACTAACAAAAAATCATTTACAATTCATAATCTAAGACTGAATAAAACTAACCAAATGCAAAATAAGTCTTATGTAAATTAAATTTTAGAAATTAACCAAAAAAAAAAAAGTGCACAATGCAATAGTTAATGAAGTTTAAAAGTTTTTGTCTTCCTATAATTTCTAAGTTTAAATGTTTAATTTCAATTGGACAGTATTTTTGAATTTTAAGAAGCAAAATTTTAGAGTTATCATCTTTTCTACCATGTTCCTGTGTCTGACACGGGTGTCCTTGGTGTGTCCCAAGGTGTCCAACTAAAATTTATGACACGCCATCTAGTAAAGCTCTTTGAGAATCCCCACTGTTACTTTTACTAAACTGGGTTGTTTTAGAATCAGGAGATTGCATTGTTCAGTAGGGATGTTCATTGTGTGTTATAGTGCAAGGGGCAAAGAATGACTGAAGTCATATTTATTGGCGTGCAAAAACTATTGATCCACTCTTTTATATGGTATTCTGAGGCTTATTTCTTTAGACTGATATACTGTTATACATGTCATAGCTATCCCTTTTCTCACATTTTTCTGCACTTGTTGGATGCATGAATAGCTTAAAGTTTTATTTCATTACCTCTGTCTTGGTTCCCCCACCTGCACTCTCATTATTGACTTTTGAGGACTCGGCCTTTCTATCATAAAAGCTTGGTTATGTTTGTAGCTGTCGTTTAGTTTTGACATGCAAGATGGATTTACTCGAGTGTAAATATATTTATTAAATGTAGGAAGTGATTCCCCTTTGAATTTTAAAATTTATTGCCGTATCTTGTGTTTTTATTTATCCATATGCATGTCTTTTTTTCTGCACATTGTCTAGTCTGGTTTATGACTGCAAAAGTGTCAGATGTACTCCTAACTTTGGATCTTAATGTTATATGAAAATGTGTATTTTTGAGCCTCCCTTTATGTCCTTCATCATGCACATATTTGTGTTTGTGTGTATATAAAAACATCAGTATAATCACCAAAGGCCTTTTTTTCTGCCTTTCTTGTGCTAGATCAAATTCCTTATCTTGAATCTGGCGCTTATGTGGCATATAATAATGAGAATGGTGGGGTTATTGAACGTTTAAAGCAAGATGGTGTTGTTAATTTGGACGCTGAATTTTGTTCAGTCCCAGAATGGATATCAATGAAAGCGATGATCAACTCCTGGCTCCTAGATGCAATCATGTACGATCTCTGGTTGGGATCTGATAGAAGTTCTGCTTTCAAGATTTATTATTCTGATCTTCCTTGGGTAATAGGAAAGGCTTTATTCGTTAAGCAAGAATTTGCTGTTAAGCAACGACTTGGGATATCAAAAGAAAATGCTGAACGAAGGGAAGAAGAGGTTGTTCTTTGTCATAGATCTTCTTTTGTGCAACCTTTTTCTTCTTCATCCCATGCTCTCTTTTCACACCTGCACACAGTAATTTACCTACGCATATTTTTAATTTTCATGTTTGTGGAAGTGGTGAAAATTATTTACCTGTTAGATGATTTAGTCTTCTGCTAGTTTCTTCCTTTTGTTATTTTGTTTTTCTTGGGTTTTGAAATTAGATATACATACTTAATGTGTACTGGAAATGGGCAGATTTACAGGAAAGCGAAAATTGCATATGGAGCTTTGTCAACCACATTAGGGGAGCGGGAGTTTCTCTTTGAGGACAGGTGGTTCTTCTAGTCCTTTTGCTTTTCTTTTTAGCATTTAAAGTTTGGGTGTTGAAATTAATGAGTTAATGATGCCCACAATTGCATGGTTGCTTTCATGTAGGCCATCAAGTTTGGATGCGTTCTTCCTTGGGCATGTGCTTTTCACCATTCAAGGATTACCTGTAAGTCACAAATTTTCTGATGTGATCATTGCAGACCTGAAGTACGGATACTGGATAGTTATGTGATTGATTTACATTAATTGATCTTAGCTGAACATAGAGTCAAACCTCTTAACATACCCATGCAATGAATCAAAATTACTTTTACTATCTAGTGTTGAATGAGCTGACAAGACATGGAGCACACTGAAAACATGATTAGCCAGTTAGATATTGCATTCTGCTAGGGCTGCAAATAAAGTATGTGAATTTGCATAGTTTATTTGGTCACATAAAATTTGTTATTCAAATTCTTGTTCTCTATGATTCTTTTGGCAACTGTTGCCGTTATAAAATTTGACTAGATAAAACTTCCAGAATCTTGTATAACTTTAATCATTCTCCCTTTTGGTGTTCTAGTCTATATGAGTTTCTATAACCCTTTACTTGTCAAAATGAAAATAAAAAACAAAAGTATTTCTATCAGCTTTGCGAATTTTATTTTTATTAAATTATTGACAGTTCCAGGGCCAGCATCCTGTGTTTTTCATGCTTTAAGATTTATATACATTTTGAATTATGCTGTACCTTGTTTAGCAACATATTCATCTAAAATATTTTGCTATTATTGCCGCTGTTGAGTAGTTTTTGATTGAGGACATTCCATGAAGAAGTTAGCTGGAATATTCTTCTGTGTTTAATGAAAACCATGATGATTATTCTGATATATTTTTTTTACATCAAAGATCAGTATTTATTTGTTTCTTCTTGCCATGATGATGAATAAACTAACTAGATCTGCATATGAAAAAGTGACATGGTGTGTATAAATTGAAAAAGAAAATGTAGTTGTCTACAGTGGCCATAGGTAGTAGGGTAGCAACATGAATAAATTCTTCTGCAACTTTGATAATTGATATTTTAGGATGCGATGCTAAGAGCACGTTAAACATATACTAGAAATTTTATTTTTTTCTCTTAGAGTAGTTAAATATTGAAGGTGCTGCTTTACGCAGACATTCAAGGAAATCATATCATGCAAGGGATTGGGAAAAATGGAAGAAGATTTCAGACAGGGTAAAGCTTTTTTCCCCCCTCTTTCCCAATTCTAGTAATAATAATATAGAAGTTTAGTACTGTTCATACAAGTTTGCAAAATGGGTGATTATGTTGTACTTGTAGATAGTAAGAAACAATGATAAACAGTAGATATGCATCAGAGTAAGATGGGTTTAGGAATGGTTTGTACATTAAGTATGATGTGGATGTAGAGCAGAAATCAATCTAAACCTGTCCAATGACATTTCTAGTGGACATGGACCATTCTCTTGATGATCTTGCTAATGTGAAAAATTAGTTGATGTTTCCTGTATGTGGCTTATTGGATCATGTCACTAATGTACACATTTGAGTTTGGGTCATTTTCCAAGATTAGTAATGGATTTAATAGATCTAGGCTTGAATTGGGTTACCATATGATTTTTTCCCTACATGAGTAAGGTTTTTACACAATCCATTTTGAGTATCACTAACTTTCCAATTTTATTTGAATCAATTTTCCTGAGTACAATATAATTTTAGTAGAATACATGTTTTTTATCTTAATTTATTTCATCTATTGATTCTGGCAATAATATTCTGAAGTACTTCATTTTAAATAATTTAATATTAATCACAATGTATTATAATACTATTATAATTGATATAAGTTGTGATTAATATAATTGCAACTCAAACAACAATCATAACTCATGCTATTTTAATATTGGTATGAAATTTGAATTTATTTTAATACTATTACAATTTTTGTAATTAATAATAGTGGTTGTAATTCAAAAGTAACCATGATTGAAAAAGTTCCTTGGAGGAACTTTTCTAAGTTTGGAGGAAATACACTTCCTTGGAGGGGGGCTAAGGAAGTTGGATTTTCTTAGTTGAAATGGATATAAATTGACATATCTATCCTCCATTAAATGGGATTGAGTAAATGGAGTAACATATCTTTGTCTTTTCTATTATTAAGTTAAATAAAAAAAAAAAGTCTATTTCCTAAGAAATTATATACAAACCAAACACATAATTGTTTTCCGGGCAGCTTACTTACTAAGAAATAACTTCCTAGGAAGTATATCAAACGATACCATAATTCATGCTATTTTGATATTGATATGAATGAATTAGAATGTAATTAAAATAAAAAATGAAAAACTATAATCCTTGATGTTTTACTGCTTCAACCAATAAATAATCCAATTAATAGCACAAAAGAAGGGAATTGTTCCATCTTATCAATCAAATTATAAATTTAAAAACTTATGACATGCCTTTGCATACACACACACGTGCGTGTATTGTATTTGAACCCTCTAGCTTGCCGATAAAATTTGATAAATCATAAATAAGCTAGATTAATGTGGTACAAATCTCTAATTCATTCCTCTTGTGTTTTCCAATTGCAAACAATAAATATATAAAATGAATTGTAAATAAGTCATATTAGATACAATACATTTCAATAGAATAATGTTAATAACTATCACAATTTTATGTTGCTTAACTAAATAAATTACTGTAACCTTATCAATCAACAATAGAATATAACATGTAACATATTGCAATATGCTAATAATAAAAATAAGAAGTTGTCAGATATAGTACTCAATTAATTTATTTGAACAATAACGCTTACAAAAGCTGGAAATTTGTAATATTAATTTCAGTGCTTACATAAACTGAAAATATTCTGAAGTAAAAAAAATTATTAATTACGCTAAAAGAATAAATAATAATGTGTTAAATATCTTACTTAATTCTTAAATTGCAGAGCGTAAATTAACATGTGATTTTGTAATAAATTTAATTAAATAGTATGGAGATAGATAATAATTTTTAACATGAAGTAAATATTCTATTTTATATATCATGTATAATTTATTATGTTAAAATCTAATAATTTCTTTTATCATTCATATAATTATTTTTATCATAATTAAAATTCCTATTTTTCAAGTTCTTTTTTTACCATAAATTGAAGTTGTGGTTACTTAGATTTTCAAAACTATTCACAGCTTTCCTTGCATTTTTTATCTCACCCATATGTCAATATCTTCATCAAAATGAAAAGACAAAGAAAGCATAGAATGGGTTGTGCCACACTAACATGTGGACTCAAGGGTTACCGAGAAGAATTTGATTAATTATTGGTTCCAGTTGTGATGGTCCCACAACATCTTTATTGACTTGAAAGCCCCTCCTACATTGAAAAAGCCAAAACAAACATAAGAAGACTTGGGGAGAAAAGTGGAAAAAGAAAACATTTTTGCACTGTTGAAATAACTGTTCATTTGTTGCTTCAGTTTTTGTACATTGTATAGATTTGAGGTCTAATCACATGATAGAATAAAATATTAGCCATATAAAGAGGATATCAAAAAGGAAAAAAAAAAAGTTGATTGGAAAACGAAAAGCAAGTAAAATAATTGCAAAAGCAATTTTCTGAAGACACTTGAAGGAGAAGAGATATGAGGCAGATGAGGGTCTCAAGTTGCCAATCCATTACCTCTCCTGAGCAAACAAGTGATGACATCTCATTGAATGACTGCTTGATCTCACATACAGATTACAATTGGAGCAAGATTTTGTTGAAGTGAAACTTCAGTCTTCAAGGACATTGATGAATGTCTATTTGCTTCTCACCATAGATTTGAATTAAGAGGCATAGCTGCAATTGCAGTTATAATCTTAGTTATGTGATAGAATCGATGTTATTGCGGATAAAATGCCTGTCATGGTCATCATGTCACATTTTTTAGGAATAACAAATTGCATTAAATGCATAAATTTACAAGAAAATTACTAAAATTTAGTAAATAAACCAGATATATAAGCATACATGCATTCTTAAGAATGTTATTAAATAAACCAGATATATAAGCATACATGCATTCTTAAGAATGTTTTGTTTTGTTTTCATTATCTATCAAACAAGTTGAAAACAAAATTAAATGAAACAAAAAAAGTCTAACCTTATTATGCGATCATCAGATAGAGAATCAATAATTCTAAAGAAAATTTGCATTGTAAAAAAATAATGATAATTAAAAGAAGAATAAGTGTATAGTTTTTGAAAAGGTGCCATTTTAAATGTTCCAAACATAGTTGTAAGTGTTGTTTAGCTATTTTGGGGTCTTTATGACCAAACATGTCAAATTTACCTTGTAAATAATTTTAATTACTTTTAATCAGCATATTTAAGATGGTGCTTTTCTCATTGACAATCTAAACAAGCCTAAAACAGTAGTCATTTTTTACTATGACTTGCATTGAAAATGCAAAAAAAACTTGAATGTAGGTTTGTGAGCTGGTTTTTTGCTTTGGGAAGCACAATTTAATTGGATCTTTGAAAATGCAAGGATTTGAATATTTTTTTAGAGTAAAATGTTGGAGAGGGGCACAAAACTTATGCAGAAAAGAGAGCCATTTTTTTTTGGTTAATGAACCTTGCGTGACAATTAAATTGGCTGCTAAGAATTGTAATAGCTGGTGTGAGCAGTTACTTTTACATGATTACCATAATGGCATGGTAGGCATGCATTTTCAGAACTCCCTATGTGCAATATGTGAAATGGAATGGTAATGGAAGGCCAAAAGTCCCATTACATAAAATGATGGATGATATTTAATTCCATGTTTCATGCTTGTTCAAATGTCTACTAAATCTGTGCACACTGATTAGATGATATTAAAAAGTGAGGACCATAAGAAAATTGCTAGTTTCACTTAGCCAGTGGGCTCTGTATATGAAAACTAATGTTTTGAAAACTAATGTTTCCTTGATTAATATATTTCATTGTAAGAGACCTTATAGCATTTTAGATTTCACTTTGATTTTTGTTGAGTTGATTTTTTTTTTCTAGGTTTAAATGCTTCAACAGTCTGATACACTACAACACTATATTCTTCTCTTGATAAAAGATACCAATTAATTTTTTATTCCATATTTCCATGATAAAATTTAAGTTTATGAAGCATTATCACATGTTAGTTATATCAGTAATGAGGATGTTTAGGTTGCAAATAATAGCATACAATTGAGAAATTTTTGTATTCTTTCAGTAATTGTCTATGCTATTAAAAAAAAAACTGGTTAATAAAGGATGAGAGAGCTATACGATTTCAGTTGTAATAGGCATCAAAGAACCCAAGTATTCTTCCCTGAATATCTTCAATAAACTCTGTTGTAACAAAATGCATCGTTATCTAAGTATCCATTTGCCTTAATGTTGTCGAAAGAAATTTAATACATCAATTTAAGCCTTAGTCACTGTATTATTACTCAATTTCAATTTGTCTCAGGAAAATCATTAAACTGCAATTTTTGTTTCAATGAAGTCATCATCGCCAAATTGTAGAAGCTTGATCAAATTATTGATGTGACAGTAAAGGAAGTCCCACAGCACACTTTTAATTGTGCAAAGATTAGACAATTTTAATTTTCTTCCAAGGAATCTGGCTGAATTTTTACTGGAATCTAGTGATAGCGACTCCTTTTAAATATAAATTGAAGAAATGATTTTTGTGATAGTTTAAACTGGTGTTGCTAATATAAATACAATTCTAGTCACTATGGATGAAATTAATTGGGAATTTAGTCTTTGAGAAGCCAATTGATGTTATAAGCTAAGTGCACCTTCTATGTTGAACTTATAGTGATTTTGTTGTGCAGTTGTAAACATGCCTGATGTCAATTGTGATCAATTACCTTATAAGTTCTATTGTTGTCAAGTATTCTTACCTTGTTAGCCTGATCGGTGCCATTATGTGCTACTAGGAAACATCTGTTCTTCGGAGTTCACTTTTAGAGCATGGTAATCTCGTAAGATATGCTGAAAAACATAAGACAGATCTCTTGGAATCTGGTCCGTCTTCATCTTCCATCCCGTGGTTTCACCCAGAGCCTTCCTCATCAACTCCAAGAAGAGGTCCTCCAAATTCTAGTAAGAAAATTTTCACTTCTGGACTTGCATGTTTCCGCACCTTTTTTTTTTTTTTTTTTTTTCAATATAAATGCTTCAAATGCAATGGTTGTAAGTATGTCACATGTAACTATGAAATATTGACATTGTTTATTATCAGATGCAAAGCCCAAGAGAAAACCCAAAAGGGAAAAGACAGAAGAGGAGAAAACTTTCAAAAGAAGAGCAAAATATTTTTTGGTAGCACAGGGGATTGCGATTCTACTTTTTCTGTCTGTCATGGGTGGATATGATTTTTCTGAGGTGGAGGCTGGTGATGATGAAGGCTATGATTATGACTGAGGGCATTAATTTACATGACAAATTGCGTTCTCACTGAGAAAAAAATTTTCCCTTCGATGAGGGTCCGGTCATGATTATCAGATACATGTTTCATTTTTTGACTATTTTTCCGAAATAATTACATACGTAGCAACAAAAGACGTTATCACTTGCGCAATGGATGAATGTTGAAAGTGATTCATTGGATTTTGATATCTAATTTTTAAACTGATATATTTTGTACTTGGATTTGCTACTATGTACATTTTCAAATATTTGGTTCCTCAGAAGAGGCAAGAGGATGGATTAACTGATACGGTACATATAGCAGAGTTCTCCTTGAATGTCAGAAGGGTATTGAATTCTGTGGAATTAGGGGCATGTTTAGTAGGCTGTAATCCAATTTAATGTAATGTAATTAAATGCATTTTTAATATAATATTTACATTAAAAATGCATTTGATTATATTGTATTATGACTTATCAAACATACCATAGAGTTGTAGGTAGTGCGTCCAGCATTGAATCTTGTTATGTTGCTTCCATTTCCGTGCAATTGTGATATTGAAATTGAGTTAATTTTCTATTTTTGATTGGTCTATTAATATTTACCATTTGATATGCAAATTAATGAAATATCTATCAGGTGAAAGAGGTCAACTGTTAGGAGGGTTGAAAGCCACTTGTGAAGCTGATCTATAATTCTAGCACAATATTAAAGAAAAAAACAAAGGAAATGAAAATTTTCATCTGACCGCGATGTCATTGTGATTGGATTTTAATTTTATAAAAATCGTAAACAATTTTAATTAAGCATTTTTTTTAATGTATATCAAAAATTAATAAATTTTTTTATGTATTTATAAATAAAAACACATCTTAAGTTTGAAATCAAATTTACTAGTAAGCTTTTATATATATATATAATCCACCACTAAAAGATAGTCTAGTTTGTTTATTCATTCAGATTAAGAAAAATTAATTAATTTAAAGTAGTAAATTTTACTTAAGATTTGCCTAATATATCTATATTTAATATGAATGGGTTTCATTAATATTTTTTTGGAAATAATCATTTTAATACTTTATTAATGCAATCTGTATTTCATAATTGACTAACTAAATGCAATTGCCAAATCAAATAACCATGATAAGCTTAAAAAAATATATTTGTTGATAACAACAAAAATTAAATAGAACCATATTGGGAAAGTAATAAATTAACCATATTCTTAAATAGAAAACTGGATTATAATTAGGAATAAACTATTATGCCTCAAACCAGATGACACGTGACCGATATTAGGACACGGGTGATGCACGTGACTATTAGTTCTCATAGTAAGTCTAACATCATATAAAACGATAAAATTCCTACATAATAGGGCTATAGGCCCACATGTTAAGCAGATCCAAATCAATAACATTTTAAATCAATGCCACACTGAGCTATTAACTCAATCATCTAAAATATCAATTAATATATATTTGATTTCTGCTTAACAAACAACTTTTCAACTTAAAATATACATAATAATGTACAACTGATAATTAACCAGAATATAAGTAATAGAGGTAACATTGTTGAGTTCTAAAATTATGATACAAATATGTACATATACAAATATCATTTACACAACTTCATACTTAAATACAAAACACTGTTGAAAAGAAAAAGGCAGTTTAACTCAATTCAAATTCCTTTATAAGCTCATTCCACCACCTGAAGATTAATTTGAATAGGAATGAGCATTTGACTCAATGAGCTATATAGATCTTAATATAATATACTACTCAATGATCATAATGCCAAATATATGTGTTTAATTGAAGGAAGTATTTACATATTTAATTATGAAAATATTATAGTGGTTATTTTTAGAAATCATATTATGATATATGAATTTAAAGAAAATATTTTATTTACGCAATTAGTTGTGAGGATAATTATTAAATTCTAATTAGACATTTTGAAATTCTTTTAAAATGAAAATTATTATCATTTAATTGTTTAACAAAATTAAAGAAATGCTATTTTAAGAAAATTTATTTGGAAGATTGGGATTTTGTTTATAATTATTACATAATTTTTTATTATAACAAATATTGGTGTTATTATTATTATTATTAAGATTGATTTGGTGTGTGTGTATATATATATATATATATATATGTTAAAAAAAAAAAAAGATGTAGAAGAGGTTGCCCATCTGATTGGCTAAAGGATAGCCAATTAGATGGCTGCTAATTGGAAATGGATGGAAGACAGAAGAAGCAGAGAGGTAGAAGCAAAGATGCCATGAGAGGGAGAAGAGAGTGGGGGTCGTCCGACCGGTGGTGGGTTGCACTGCCACCACCAAAAGCTAGCCCGCTGTCTATTGACTGTAAGAGAAGCGGCATCACCTCGATCGAGTGACGAATGGTAGCACATGCAAAGAGAGAATTTTCAACGTTGCCGAAACTTCAAGTTGTGATTCCGGCGACCAAATTGAGCGAGACTAGTGCCTTCAACTCCTTGTCTCAAGAGCTTTCGATCGGTACCTTTCTTATCTCTTGATGCTCACCGGAAGTGGAGATCGGGCAAATTGAAGACTGGATCTTTAAGGGTGTTTTCTGGACAAAAGACAGTGTGTGATGGCAAGTGGTGCTAGTTTTCGAGATGCTGTCATCGAGGCGAGCCTAATGACATGAAGATCACCCTGATCCGCCATTGGCAGCGATGATGCATGGCTAGCTCGTGGAGCAGATCTAGCAACTCTATTTCGTCATTTTGGTGCGATTCTCAACGCTCATTCAATTAGATTTTGTGAGTAAATCCAAAACTCTTGAATTTCAATTATTATTAAGTTATAGTTTGATTTTAATTTATATTTATTAGATTTAATTAGCATTTACTAATTTGATGATTTAGATTACTTACAGAGATGATTGTTTGTTGGGGAGACCCAAGAGGGGTCATTGATGTTGTGTTGAGTTGTTGAAATTATTTAGATGTGGTTTTTGGGTAATATTCTATTTATAGGGGAAGCTCTGTGGAAATTTTGATAGAGTCTTGGTAATTGTTAGGTATAATCATGTAAGTGAGTCATTCTTGTTTTGATAATCTGTCCGTTATTTAGAGTTGATATTTCGAACATCCTTCTAGTTGTCAGATGTTGCACTCCACAAGGAGAGCTACTTGGATTCTATTAAATCTATGAGTTATATAACCTAATTTAATATTCCATCCTTTTATTTATTTAAAGTTACACTTGCATTCATGCATCAATTTGTGTGTATACTACATATATAAATAATTATGCATTATAAATGATATTTAGAATCTTGGCATATGCATGTTACTATTCATTAATGTTGATGTTGCATGATGGTTGTGGATGTTGGATGGAATTGGGGTGATACTGATAGCAATATGTGCCTTAGAGCCATATAACAGTTATGTAATAGTAGAAATTAATTCCCATTGGCACAATAATATATTCATAATGTGAAAAGAGTTTCATATTATTGAATATAGTCCTTAAGTATTTATAAGAGGATCTATTTTCAAGTGTTGAGAATATGGGAGACAGATTGCTTTTGTACAAATATTTTAAATATGTTCATGGTCATAAGATTAATGACTAGGCATCATTAATTTCGGAAGACCATCACCTTTGCTTGTTTTCTATAATCAGTATATGATACAAATGATTATAGAGGCAATGAGTCTCATGCTGCTTGACATGTGATATCGATACAAACACGTGGATATTTATAGAATGAATAGTCGAACTGTGACATTAGATGATAATAATATAGGGTTTTACTACTTGTCAATTATTCATCATCTAGGTCATAATAGTGCATATAATCCTTTGACTTGAGAGATAGTATATCTCATATATAGGAAGTTAGAATTTATTACTGCTTAGATAGACATACTATTCATTTATAGATATATGGCATGTGATGGTTCTAATTTGTTATATATGGAGGTAAGTGATCGCCAAGATAGAATTCATTATCTCGAGTAAACGAGGTTAAGATCCTATGCTATTTGGTTATTCTTGATACTTAAGTTCTTGGCCAAGACAGTCAGATTCACTAGAAAGAGTTTCTAGTAGGAATCTAATCTCATCAAGAATTAGAACTAAGATAATGACATAGAATCGAGGCACATTAGGGTTTGACATAAACCATTACCCTAGTCGAGATTGGAATCTTTAATGAAGGGATTCTACTGCATGACGATTTATGATCGATGGTCCATGTGATGTTTAAAGTTATCAACTATAAATATTCATTTCTAATTAGATAGTCATGACATGGATTGCTAGCTATCCCTCATGACTTATGGGACTAAGTGTGAAGTGGGGATTCCATATTAATAGAGAAAAATATTTTCTCATTCCTATTGTTAATTAGACATGAACCTAGAAAGTCACACACCTAATAGTGATCGCCTTCCAAATGTAAAAGGTTTACTATAATAATTAATTAAAGTGTTTAATTAATTGATTAGTGGTAAAATGATTAAACATGTAATTAAATTTATGAGGATCCTAACATGTCCTGATGTTTAATTTATGAAAGTTTCTATTCAATTAAATCTTAATTTGTATATGATGCAAACGAGAAAGATTAAATTGAAAATTGATTTGGACTAAATCAAAGACTTAATTTTAAACTTAGTGAAAACCCTTAACACATGAGATGTGGTGTAAACCCATATGTGATATGGAAAAGAGGCAATTTAGGGGTTAGAGAAAATTCACTATTCATAAGCACATATGATGGGTTTAGGAGGTTAGAGAATTTTCTACTAAAGTTAAAATTGTAATTACATCTTTTAGCTAATAGAAATGTCCATTTTACCCCTAAAGGATATAATGGTCATTTCACCATTTGAAGAAGCAAAGTTCAACTTTCCCTGTTCACCAAATGGTGAGCTAAAAGAATATGTAAGGGCATTTAAGTCTTTGTGAAGATTTAAGTGTTAAGTCTTGGAAACATATAAAAACCTTGAGTTTTTATGTTGCAAAGCAAGTGAACATCATTTTTATGTTTGAAGCATTAGAGAGAGGCTTGAGAGAGAAAAAAAAGATGAAGAAAATGTTTCTTTCATTTTTCTTTTGATCTTTAATTCTCTTCTTTGTTCTTTATGAAAGAACAATTGCTTGCAAATTAAAATTGTGTTTAGTTCGAAACAAAGCAAAGAGAAACCTTAAACTTCACAAAGATTTTTTAAGGGAAATCTTGAATCAAATTGCGCAACCAAGAGAGGATTCAAGAACACCAAAGAAATCAAGAGGAAACTTGGAGGTGAGCTAGGTGTAGATGATCTAGAGGCTTTACACTTGGGAAGCTTTTTGATAAAGAAAGAAGGAACCTACAAGAGGTAATATGATTACTCTTCCTTCTTTTTTATATGCATATGTGTTTTACACACAAATTAATTGATTGCTTGAATCAATTTTGGACCAAAATTGAGTGAAATAAAATTTTAAAATTTTTTAAACTTCACCTCATTGCCCTCCTTCCGCTACATTTGGCTCCACCATTCCTTCAAATACAGTGCCACTTAGGAAAGTGAATATGTTGATGATGATGTTATGGGATAGATGAGCATATGACTAGTGTATGATGGTTGTTGGCTTGCTCATCGCCTATGCGCTGTTACCAGTTGGGTCAGTGCTGCTGGGATAGCTGCGATCCTTATAATGGATTAAGAGAATGTATTAGACTTACAAAGCCAGGATAGGAGGGATCAGCTCCCCATATTGAGGATTAGTGTGGTATTGTGAACTATGTTCCATTCTTTTATGATTTCATGAATTATCTATTTGTTTGGCATAGTACATTTGCATTTAAATAAAATTACAATTAACAATACATTTTCAAATCATAAGAAAATATATAAAATTCAATTAAAATATAACTTTCATTACGCTTTAGTAAGAAAATAATTAAATAGTATACTTCTGTACAAAAATAGGATTTTATAAAATAAATGAAAAATCATACTATTACATAAACAAAAAAAGAAAGACAACTATCTTTTAGCAATAGAGGGAGTATGAGATAGCTCACATTTTATATTGAGCTAACCATGGGTTGTTATATCTTGGATCCCTATTCAAGATGCGCTGTGCACCCAACTCTAATACATACGCTTTTCCTTTTTTTATTTTTTTTTTAACTTTAGATATTAGTCACATGTCAATTTTTACATAAATATCAATTTATCTATTTATCTTGTCCATCTCTTATTATTAATAATTTATTACTATAGTTTTTATTTTAATTTTATATTTTCAACATATTTTATACTTAACTTTTTTATTACAACATTAAATTTATTTTTTAATAATATGCTAATATTTTTATAAGGAAATATCATATATTAAAATTAAAAGGATTTCAATCAACGTAATTAAAAGTAAATATAGGGGATAATAATTTTATATTTCTAAAAAATTAAAAACAAAATAATTTTAATTCTTTTTCCTCTCTTAAATTTTAATTATTTTTTATCATTACATAGTTTTTTAAAATTTAATAAATGAAATATTAAAATTAATAATTTCATATTTATAATTATAAATTACAAAATAAAATCATATGTTATGAACACAAATTTATTAATAAAAACTATAAATATCAATCATAAAACTATAGGTTTATAGGTTAAAAACAACGAGTTCATAAATTATAAACTATAAGCTTATTACACATGTTTGAGGTTCATAGATTATAATCCAAAAATTCATAAAAAATTACATGTTCATATTCAAAAACAAAATATTCATAAATTATAAACTAAAGTTTCATCAGACGTATATTTGAGATTCATAGATTATAGTTCAGAAATTTATAAATTAAAATACAAATTCATGTTTTAATTGAAAAATTAACAGTTCATAAATGATAAACCTACACCTTATATTTGATAAATCAATAAGCAATACTTAATAGTCTTATTGCTTATAATTATATTTGACAGTATTTTTAATAAATCTATACCATACTACTAATAAACTTATGTTTTCTGTTTATTGAACTTATAACTTATTATATACGAATTTGCGTGATAGTAAAAATTCAATATTATATAAAAGATAAATATGATATTTTATAAAATTGTAAAATTATCCTTAAAACCCATTTAAAAAATTAAATTATCCATAAAAATATTAAAATTTATAAATAAAAATGACATTGAAAAATTTTAAGCAAAATAAAAATTTAATTCTTTATTTTTTTTATTGATATTCATGATACTAAAATTAGCATTAGAAGAATTAATGAAAAACAAAAACTCAACTATTAATCTATTTTTTTTTTAGAGAAATTAATATAATTTTAATTAGAAGAATTAAACAACAAAAAAACTCAACCATGAATGTAATGTTTTCTTAGAGAAATTAATATAATTTTACTTATCTCTTAAATTCGGAAAAATAAAATAAAATAAATATAATTTGATTGCAACTATTACAAACAAATAAAAAGCCAAAAAAAGTGACTATCAGGGTTGGTCCCTTTTCTCTCTCTCTCTCTCTCTCCTTTTATGCTAAGCTTCATCACCTCCCTTACTCTCCTCTCATCTACCGATATGTCCTTAGTCCGCCTCCCTTACTTTTCTCTTACTCATTCATGTGTTCTAGGTCATGATGTTGTATATACATGGGCTCAAAATATAATTCACCACTAACTATTATCTTGCTTAAACTTAACTTATTTGTAAAAGAGTTGTTATATCATGCACCCTTGTCTAGGATGCACTATGCATCCGACAACTTTTTTCTTTTAACTTTAAATGTTAGTCATATGTTAATTTTTATACAAATAGCAATTTGTCCTTTTTTCAATGTCCAATCTCATATTATTAATAATTTATTATTTTAATTTTATATTTTCAATATGTTTTATACTTATTTTTTTATTACAATACTAAATTTATTTTTTAATAATATGCTAGATTTTTATAAGGAAAATAAAAAGGATTTTAATCAATGCAATTAAAAATAAACATAGGGAAAAATAATTTTATGTTTCTCAAAAATTAAAAACAAAAATAATTTTAATTTTAATCTTTTTCTTTCTCTCTTAAATTTTAATTATTTGTTGAAGGAGGCAGATAAAATTGATAAGACTTTTATAATTATGTAATAATATTTTAATTTCTTAAAATTTAATGATAATAATGAAATATTAGAATTAATAATTATAAGTTACAAAATACAAATTTATTAGTAAAAACTTCAATCATAAAACTACAAGTTTGTAGGTTAAAAACATGGTCAATAGGTTCATTACATGTATACCCGAGGTTCATATATTATAATCCAGAAATTCATAAAAACTACATGTTGATAGTTTAAAAATAAAAAATTTATAAATTATAAACTAAAGGTTCATCACGTATATTTGATATTCATAAATTATAGTTCAAAAATGCATAAATTAAAAGCTAGATTCATATGTTAATTGATAAATTTACAATTCACAAATGATAAACTTACACTTTATATTTAATGAAGCTAAAAGCAATTAGAGTTGAGCACGAAGATTAAAAATTTTGAATTGAACTGAATAACTGGACCGAAAATATCCAGAACTGGATCAAATCGTTAACTTTTGACTTTTCCCAAACATAATTGGATCGAGTAAAATATTTTGGTATGATTCTAGAGATTAATGTATATCTGGACCGAGAACTGGACCGAATTGAACCGAATTGTACTAAATTGGATTAGATCGAAATAACTGAAATTTTTTATTATTTATAATATATAAATAATGTTAATTGAATAATATATATATAATATAAAAATTATAAAATTATATATGTCATTATAGCAGTTATATCAAATTATATCAAGATTATATGGAAATAAAATTTAGATGAATTATAAATTTATATTTAAAAATATATATACCTTAATTCAATGGAATATAACTATTAATATTTATACAATTTACTTAAATATTAGATTCATTAAAATTTTAATGAAAAATTAGTAATATAATGTGAATTAAGTTTTAATAATACTAAGATATAACCATATATTACAATTAAAAATTTAAATTCACTATTTATATGTTTTAAAATAAAAACTTTTAATATATATTATGACTAATCAATGAATGATAATGAGAAAGTATGATGTACTAATAAAATTTATGTGATACTAATAAAGTTTTTGATTAATTAACTTTTGTTGGTATCTAATACTATGATATTGAAAAATATTTTTTTATTAATTAACATTTGTGTGATAGATTATCAATAAAAAAGTACTTGTAATAGATAATTAATAGTTTGTATAAAAAGTTAGAAATTAATTGTAAGAAATTATGTGTTAATTTTAAGTAGTATATATAATTATATTGAAAAAACTATTAATATATAGTTTTGATATATAATTATATAAATTAGAATAATGTATTAATTTATTAATATAATCATTTAATAATATGTTATAATTATTAATATAATATATTAATTTATTAAATCCAAATTTCATAAAAAATAAAACTTAAAATTATACGGTTAGCTATAAGAAATTAGTTACTAAATGTATTTTCTCTAAATCTCCATTTTGGATTGGATTGGATTAGACTGGAATCGAAATATTCGATCCCTGAATTGTATTGTCCCAAAATTTTTGGAACAATACAATACTGAGATTTTTTATTTCAATTTTGGTTCTGGTTTCTCAGAAATTAAAATCTCCGAAGTTCAATCCAATTCCGGAGATTTTTAAATATCCTGATTGGACTGAACCATGCTCAGCCCTATAAGCAATACTTAATTACCTTATTGCTTATAACTATATTTGATAATGAATTTTCAATGAATCTACACCGTTTTACTAATAAACTATATTTTCTATTTAATGAATTTACAATTTATCATATATATGAACTTGTGTGACAATGAAAATTCAATGTTATATATATTTTTTATAAAAATGTAAAATTATTCTTAAAACCCATTTAACAAAATTATCCATAAAAATATTAAAATTTATAAATAAAAATTACATTGAAAAATTTTATGCAAAATACCAATTTAACTCTTCATTATTTTCTCTTGATATTCATGATACTAAAATTATCATTGGAAGAATCAAATAAAAACAAAAACTCAACCATTAATGTATTTTTTTCTTAGAGAAATTATATTAGAAAAACCAAACAATAAAAAAACTCAACTATTAATATAATTTTTTTAAGAGAAATTAATATAACTTTAATTATATTTTAATTACCTCTTGAATATTGAAAAATAAAATAAATACAATTATAATTGCAACTATTACAAAAAAAAACAAAAAAGCCAAAAAATGATTTAAAATCTCGTGGTCCTCCTTTTTTATTTTTTTGGCTAATCTTGATCTCCCTCCCTTACTCTCCTCCCACATGTCCTTGGTCTCTCCTCTCTTAATCTCCGCCCACCCACGTACGTGTTTTGGTTCATGTTGCTACATATATATCTTGCCTTTGTTAAACGGATTTGAGATTTGCCCATTAATTCAAATAAGAGCTTGTTCGAACTGTTATCTACATAAGTTTGTTATTAAAAGCAGATAACCTGTTAATATTATCATTAATTATTAAAATAAATATTTTTAATTATAAGAAAAAATAAATATTTGTAATAATAAAAAAGAGTTATATAATTAATGAGCACAAATATTAAAATGAAAATTTAATAAAAAATAAAAAGAAAAATCAACAATGAGATTTTTGAATTTAAAAGCACACAATTGTTCGTATTTGAGGAAAAAAGTTCAAAATCGGATAAAAAGAAAATAGAAACTAAAAGTTGTGAGAAATCTAGGCTAGAGCAATATCATCATATTGAAAGGGTTAATTTTTATGAGTTTGGGATTGCGAAGTGTAGACTATTGTATATTATCATTTCTCTGTATAGCTGTATAGGACATATCATCAGTTAGTTACCTGATTTATAGGAGTATATACTTTTCTGTTTGTATATATATGGCAGTGTTTGTATATATATGGTACTGTACAATTGAGTAATCAAGGAGAACAAATATTTTCTCTATTCTGTTTCTCTGAATATCATAAAGATTACATGGTATCAAAGCAGAAAAACCTCTCTTAAACCCAAAAAATTACAAAATTCAGATCAAAACCCATTTTTTTCTAACCAAACACTCAATTTTTCCTTAACTTTCACAAGCTCACAGAAAATGGAAAGCACACTTGGACAAACCACAAAAACAAATCAAGCACCAGATCTGGCTGCTGAATCTGGCAAATCTGTATTGAATCCAAACACCATAAATGATCCATTATCACTGCACCCATATGACAATCCTAGGATGGTGCTTGTCACTACACCACTGACAGAAGACAATTTCCGCGCCTGGAATAGAGCTATGAAAATTGCTTTTGGCTTAAAAAACAAGCTTGGTTTTATAGATGGTTCAATTGAATCACTGATGCCTGGAATAGAGGAGTACCTGCAATGGAAACGAGTAGATTATATGGTCATCTCATGGATACTAAACTCAATTTCAAAGGAAATTTCTGGATCCTTCATCTACGCATCAAATTCTAAGGATCTATGGGATGAGATCACTCATAGGTTCGGCGAAAGCAACGAGCTTCTTATTTACAAGACACAGAGGCAGATAGCATCTATTTCTCAACAAATGATTCAAACACTACTTATTATTCTAAACTGAAATAGTTTTGGGATGAACTTAATGTGATAGATCCTATAATTCAATGTGGATGTGCAATTTCAGCCAGATCTCTGGAACGAGAAAACATAAATCGCGTGATGCAATTTCTCATGGGTTTAAATGAAGCCTATGAACACAATATCAATCAGATCCTTATGATGGAGCCCTTACCCAATGTTAACAAGGTGTACTCTATGATGTTGAATGTGGAGTCTAAACGGATTGTTACCTCCATTTTTGCGTATTCAGGTGGCTCTGCAGCTTTGCTTGGAAAAACACAACAGAATAGAAGAGAAGGGAGAAAATACAATCCAACAAAAGGCCATTACACTCACTGTGATATGGATGGGCACACTAGAGACAAGTGCTTTTGTCTAGTCGGGTATCCAGATTGGTTTCGTGATAAAACTAAAGGAAAAGGTGAATTCAAAGGAGCCAAACAAGGATATGGTGGAAAGGCATTAATGACCCAGGCTGCTGCTCCTCTTCAGCTCACAAAAACACCATTTCAAGCGGCTACAGTGGAAGAACCAGAATCAAACAAGATACAGGAGCTGTTCTCTATGTTCAATATCCTGCAACAAGAGATGTAGAAGTTAGCAGTGGATAAACAAAATCCAGTGGTGGCAACTACGGGTTTTTTACTTATTTATGTGAAATCTTAAAAATATTTCTCTGTATAGGTTGAGCTGAAAAATATTTCCCAATATATATTTATTATGAACAGGTGGACAATAGGGAGGTCAAAATCGCCAGTAAGAGTGGCGATAAAGCAGCCAAGACCACATCGCAACTCTAACTGGCGATATTATCGAATTAAATTTTAATGATATTGCCAGTTTAACTGGCGATATTGTTAAATTTAATGACTCATTAAATTTAATAATATTGCCAGTTAAACTGGCGATATTGTTATTTAATGATTTAATAAATTAATCATTAAATTTAACAATATCGCCAATTAAACTGGCGATATTGTTATTTCATGACACAATATCGCCAGTTTAACTGGCGATATTGTTGAAATTATTAGCAAAGGAAATGCAGGAGAGAATAGATTCTCTCCTGCATGCAGGCTTTTTTTTTTTTTTTTAAAAAAAATATCAGCAAAGGAAAATCGCTAGTTAAACTGGCGATTTTCTTTTGTCACGTCTCCCACTGCATGCAGCTTTATGGTATCGCCATTGTAAATGGCGATACCTTTAAAATAGGCAATAGCTGCAGCTGTTGCCTATAACAACAATTATCGCCAGTTATACTGGTGATAATTGTGCTGCCAAATCTTCGCTAGTATGACTGGCGATTTTTTGCCACTATTTTTTCCAACCCCTCCACCTGGCACAAAACAACATACTTAGGGAAATATTTTTCTTCCCAACTCATATACGGAAATATTTTATATTTTTTGCATATATAGGTAAAAGACCCGGCAACTACTTTCACTCATACTTACGCTAATGTAGATTATGTACGTAAACATGTTCCTAAATTCAGTACTTGTTTCCACTATGCTAAAACATATGATATTGGTGATGATGATTGGATAATAGACTCGGGTGCCATTGACCATATGACACCACACACCAAATTTTTTTCATGCCTTATTCCCATTCTTCTTCACACTACAGTCACTTTTCTAGATGGAAAAGATTTGTCAGTAACAAAAACAGGTTCTGTGGCTCTTACACCTACTTTGATCTTACACCAAACCTTACTAATTCCTAAATTTCAATTTAATTTACTCTCTGTTTCCAAACTATTAAAAACTTTGTCTCTTAAACTTACACTTTTCTCCCGTTTTTGCCTTTTTCAGGACCTAGTGATTGACACTGTTGTTGCTGTGGGGAGAGCTGTCCACAACCTTTATCTTCTAAATTCCTATAGTTTTAGCCTATTAATATTTCTAAATGTCTAGCTGAGTTATCTAAGGAGTCCTTGTACTTCTCTAAACCTATCTCTTATAGTACTGTTTCTTGTAATTCAATAAATAAATGTTTCTCTTCAATTTCTCATTCTGATTTTTCTATTGTTTATGCTAAGTTAGGTCATCCTTCCAATGAAAAATTACAGCATATACCTATCTTCAAACCTATCCTAAATCATACTGAACCCTGTCAAATATGTCCCATGGCTAAACAACATAAACTTCCTTACCCTTCATCCCAAACTAAGTTTGCTGCCTCTTTTAACTTACTTCACATTGACCTATGGGGACCTTACTCCATTGCTTCCATTTCTCGACCTAAATACTTCATAACAATTGTGGATGACTATTCCAAAGCCACTTGGACTTTACTAATTCAGCAAAAACTTCAAGTTCTACAACCTTAATCACCTTTTTCACCTATCTTAAAACCCAGTTTGCCACAACTATCAAAACCATATGTACCACCAATGGTACTGAATTCATCAACAAAACACTTGACCATTACCTATCTACTAAGGGCATCGTCCATCAAACCTCCTGCCCCTATAGCCCTCAGCAAAAAGGCAATATTGAGCGAAAACACCGTCATCTGCTTGACGTTGCACGTGCCTTACAAATCCAATCCAATGTCCCTAAACAATTCTGGTCAGATTGGGTCTTAACAGCCACTTACCTCATCAATTGCTTACCAACCAAAACTCTCAATTGGAAATCCCTATATGAACTTCTTCATAATAAACAACCAGATTACAGTCATTTACAAACCTTTGGATCCCTCTGTTTTGCTCATAACACAGATCCACACAAAGATAAATTCTCTCCTAGAGGGATCCATTGCATTTTTCTTGGTTACCCTCCCAACACTAAAGGCTATCTCCTTTATGACTTGCAACATAAAAAAGTATTGATTAGCAAAAATGTCACATTTTTTGAAACCATATTTCCTTTTGCTCAACAAAAATCAATACCTTCCAATTCCTTCCCACTTCCTGTTCCACAAACTAGTTCTAACCTTGATAGCCTTATACCTTCTATACCTCAACATCAGTCTAATTCCCCTACATCTTTTACACATCCTGAACCTGTTTCACAAATCCCTTCACATCCTATTATTTCCTCTCTAACCACATCACTATCCTCTTTTTCTATTCCTGATCCATCTCCTCCACTACCCACTCCTGTCTCCTTAGAGCTGTTTCCTTTCCCAGTTCCTTCTGCTCAACAGGCCCCATGTCATTCCACTTGACCTCATAAACCAACCTGGCTTAATGACTTTGTATCTCTCACCCTTTCTTCCCTAACTCTCTCCTTGCGCAATGAAAGCTCAGTCAGTGGATCCAATACCTTCTCTTTTACTCCCTCACACACTTCTTTTGTGGCATCCATATCAAAAATCCCAGAACCCTCCACCTTTAAACAAGCCTTACAAGACCCACAGTGGCTTAATGCCATCGCCACTAAACTTCAAGCCCTAGAAGCCAATCATACATGGGATCTCATTTCATTGCCACCTGGAAAAAAACAATTGGGTGAAAATGGGTGTTCAAAGTAAAAAAAATTGGGTGAAAATGGGTGTTCAAAGTAAAGTATCTACCTAATTGTGCAGTTGAATGATATAAAGCTCGATTGGTTGCAAAAGGATACAACCAAATCGAAGGGGTAGATTTCAAAGAATGGTTCTCACCTATGGCAAAGTTGACAACTTTGCGAGTTGTTATTGCTATTGCAACCGTATATCAATGGCCTTTTCTCCAAATTGATATAAACAATGCCTTTCTCCATGGTTCTTAGATGAAGAGGAATACATTGTTCCTCCACTTGGCTATTCGAAAGCAGCTCTTGGGTAGGTTTGTAAGCTACGTAGATCTTTATATGGTCTCCAACAAGCTTCTTGCCAGTGGAATTTGGAGATCACCCAATTTTTGCTATTTATGGGATTCTCTCAATCACTGTATGACCACTACTTGTTCATTACTATAAATTCCAAACATTTCATAGCTATTCTCATGTATGTTGATGATGTACTTATGATAGGTTCCAACTCTGAAGCCCTAGACAAGTTAAAGGTTACTTTGGACTCCAAATTTAGCATCAAAGACTTAGGCCATGTTAAATGATTCTTGGGCCTGGAGGTAGCTCGTTCCACATCAAGCACACTTATAAGTCAGTCCAAATTTATCAAGGACCTCATCACTGGCCCCTTTGCCCAAAGGTCTCCTCCTTTAACTAGATAAAGACACACTATTAATTGAACTAGATCGGTATCGCTACTTGATCGGAAAGCTCCTTTACATCAATTTTACTAGTCCCGACATCAGCCATGCCATGTAGCGCCTTAGCCAATTCATAGCATCTCCCCGCCAACCTCAAATGGATGCTACACTTTATACCGTTTGCTACCTTAAAAGGACTTCCAATTATGCTATGTTTTACCCTAGTTCCATAAATTTATCTCTTTGAGCTTACTGTGATGCAGATTGGGAAAACTACTCTTTTACCCATTGTGAACCCTCACATTTACACCTCCAAACAATCGGCACTCAATTACGAACTCATAGAATCAAATCAGACTTAAATCAGAGCTAAAATGGATGAGAACGAGTCAAAAATGGTGAGCGGTCTCCAAGGGACCGCACAGGACAACGGTGACCGCACAGAGCCTTGCGAAATTGCACAGACCCTTTGTAGAACCACAAAGGTTTTGTGCAAAACTGCATAACTTTTGTGTGGTTTCCATCTGTTTTGTTCATTCTCGAAGCCCTCGTGTGCAGTTTCTAAAGCATCCTATGCAATTTTTTGTATTAGGAAGCGAATCCCACATTGAAACTTCATTGTTTTGCCTCCTAACTCTCTCCCTATAAAAGCAACATCCCCTTACCTCATTTCCACACTCAGAATTGCTTAATCAAATTAATTAATTTCAAAGCAATAATCTATTTTAACCTCTTCGTTTACTTGATTAGCCTTTGCATCAAGTGAACCATCTCCACAAGTTTAGTTCGAAAGGAACGAACTTTTTTTTTTAGTGTAAAAGTTTATTTGGGTGGTCATTTTAGGGTAGCTTTCCTCAAAGCAGTCTGAGGAGGTCCCAATAGTGTCGTTCAAATAGGTGTTCGAAGGTTGTCGTTCCGCCGAGCTGAGAAGGTGGAATTGCGATCTAGTCATCTGCTTCATCCGCCCTATATCCCCAAGTCTCGTCCTCGTAAGGTATTTATTTTCTTCTTTTGTTATTTTGTTTTGTTTTGTTTTATTTTCTTAGGATTGCCTAGTTTGTTCTTTTCGTTTATTATTTCTTTGCTTTGCATGTTTTACCGTTTCTTTCATTATTTTGAGGCATGTTGATTAGAATTTGATTTAGTCAACTAAGTAAACAATTTGAATTGATGCATCAACTTGTTAATTAAAACCTGACCTAATTAACAATGTGGTAATCAATAATTCTGCTTGTTTAATAAATCAACTCACCTTTCAATCAATGAGCGGAAACATATAAAATGGCTAGGCTAAACTAACCCCTTCACAAGAAGGGCGAACTATGTGGATTTTGATTCCCATTAAAAAGGATACGTAGGCTTACTTGTTCAAAGCATCAAATCCAATTTAAATAAAAAATATTCCTTCTCTTGTATGCTACATTATGAATTAGTTCTTTTCTTTGTGATATTTGTTTTTAGTTTGTTTTCTTTATTATAATATTGATTTTGACTTTCTTTCATAGTATTTTTCTTTAATAATTGCTTTAAAATTATTTTGGGGAATGTGTGACATCCCTAGAACCCATAAGGGCTAGAGGAAGTATCCCTTATTTTGGTTTTAAATTGTAAAGTTAATTCCTTTACTTTGTTTGCCTTATTGCTTTGAATGGATGTTTATTTATTTGTTTATTCATGCATTATATAATTGTATAAATTGTTCATGAAATTCATTTTAAGTCATCTTGTATTAAATTTGCCAAACTAATTATTTTTCTAAATAAACTAAAAACCTAGTCTCCGAATATTTTTTGGTTTCGAGGCTAGTGATATTTTGCTTTGGGATATTAATTGGAGTTAATTTGGTTTTTTTCCCTTAATCTTTTCTCAAATAAAATAAAATTAAGGTGGTGACTCTTTTCAAAAATCAACCAATTTGAACCCGAGGGTTCCATCATGAATTCAAACCCAAATGAGCATTTTGATTCCACTTAGTGGATCGGACCGGTGCTCGGGCGAGGCCTCACAGCTAGCGACTCCACTAGGGATCACCTTCCTTTTAACAAAAGAAATAAAGAGGACTACCAATTGTTTTAAATCAAGGTTTGGCAATTTTAATACATAAATGACTTTCATGCATCATTTGCATTGGCTCCTTGCCGTTCAACCTAGATTTCTTAGAAAAATAATGGATAGAAAGTACCATCGAGTGGATAACGCTCATTGGTTCTATTCACTGATAGTGAAATCATCCACCCAGTGACAAATCATTTGATCCTTTCAAAGGTGTAACAAGTATGCATATACTGCTGGACCCACGCGAGGCTCCTTGACTCACATGTGGTTAGGTATTTCGTTGCTTTAGTGTGACAGGTACCCTGTACAAGCCACCGTTACCCTTTCCATATAATTAACTTAGATCTTGACCTTAGGTTGTATGTACCATAATTAAAACCTTGCATCTTTGCATTCTCATGAAATTTTTTCCCCATGCATATGATGCATCCATATTATGTAACAAAATATGCATTCATCTCTAGTCTTGGTTATACTTTGAACTGAAGAAGGGTCACATACTCACTTTTCACTTCTATCTAAACACCTTCACTTATAAACCTTAAACACTTTATCTCTATCTCAATCACCTTTTGCCCCTATAAACATTAAGCCATCACCCTAAACCTTACCCCATTACCTTAACCTTTAACTTAAAACACCTCTACCCTCATTTTTACCCATACCCTGCCAACCTAATTATCAACACACAACCCTAAGCCCAATACCTTTGGCCCAACACACTACCCTAAACCCAATATCTTTGGCCTAACACACTCCTTGATCCCAATACCTTTGGCCCAACACACTATCCTGAGTCCAATACCTTTGGCACAACACACTACCCTGAGTCCAATACTTTTAGTCCACCCCGATACCTTAAGCCTGAGACATTGACCTATACAACCTTAGGCAATCCTTAAGAGCCTAAACGCAGTTAGCTCAAAACATCAAAAGGAGTCTTTTTCCTTAAAGTTTGAACGCCCATATTCCTGCTTCTTCCTTAAGCACTTACCTTAATTCTTTAATTTGGTTTGTAAGGTACCAATGGCCAACTAGGTTAACATGGACACTTTGACCACACTTATGACTGGCCTTCTTAAGAAGCATGAAGAGCATTTTCAAGCTATCCTAGCTTCTTAACAGATCCAATTTGAAGAAAACATGAAGGAACAAAGGCAAGCCATCATTGAGAAAGTTCGAGCCCTGATTAACCAAACAAACCTTGATAAAAATTGAATCAAACCTATCTTGAGAAATCTACCAATACTCAAGCCCTAAACATCACTACCCACTCTAAATCTTCCTCTCTCCTAAATCTTTTTCAAGGTGGGAAAGTTTTCTCTCAGGATACCAAATTGCTTATGGATAAACTTGAAGTTATGGAGAAAACCATTAAATCCCTAAAGTACCATAATGACTTAATTAATATGGATAGCTTAATCTTGTTCCCTGATACTAAGCTACCTCCTAAATTCAAAATGCCTGAGTTGGATAGATTTGATGGAATCACATGCCCCAGAACTCATATGAAGATGTATATGGGAGTAATGAAACCTATGGGACTTAACGATGAGCTCCTTGCTCAAATGTTTCAAGAATCGCTAACTAGAGCTACTAGGAGATGGTTTCTTTCACTGGACAAGAGCTAAAAAAGAACATGGGATGATATTTATCATATCTTTATTAGACAGTATCATTACAACACTGAAGTAGATGTCACTAGACATGATTTGGAAACCATGAAGCAACTTCTAGATGAGTCCTTCTCCATATTCCTTACTAGGTGAAGGGCTAAAGATGCTCAAATGGTAAACAGGCCAACCGAGCAAGAACAAGTAGATATCATTGTCAAAAATCTACTCCTGACCTATCAAGCCCACTTGTTAACATGATACCTACCCACCTTTAGAGCTTTGGTTGCAATTGCATCAAAGGTTGAAGATTGCATCCAAAGTAAATCATTTCAAGTTGAATTCCCCACCACCAATCTAAACAATGATGAGGAATCTAGATTTGACTCAACCCCACCTTACCTCAACCCTAAGTGGCATAATATGGAGGAGTTCAAGTCTAGCTAATCTGACCTGTCTGAGGTTGAATTCCAAATCAAGGTCTAAGTTTAAGTTTGAGTCAGAGTTTGTCGTTCTATTTTATTTTATTTTTTTTTGTATTCTGTCGACCATATCAGTCTCCTTTTTTGTCAACTTGTAATAAAGTTTTCTTTATAATAATGCATTTACATTTTCTTATTAGTGCATTTATTTTCTTATCTTCCTTTTTCGTCCGACATGGATGAGCTTACAAAAAAAAAAAAAAAAAAAAAAAGGGCAAGAAAAGCAAAAAATAAAAAAAAGAAAAGAAAGATAGAGAAATGAACAAACAGTCAAATTCACCACAATTAGCACATATTAGAATTTAAGGTGCCATCAATAATTGCACCTAAATCAAAGAAGGTTAAATGATCAAATAGTTGAAGCATAAAGAGCAAATGGAATTACCTATTAAATATTGGGTAATCAAATGATGCACCTTAACAAGGGGCAACAAGTTCAGAGAAGATCTTTGTCAAATCTAGAATTCAAAGGTCAAGAGCCCTTCAAAATGAAAAAAGGTAGCAGCCCAAACCATGGTGGAATTTCCTTCCAAATTTCATTAATTCAAGCTCCTTAAGTTGAAAACCCAAAAGGGCAGCTTAGGCAAAAGTTAGAGCTGAGAGAGAGAGAGAGAGTGAGAGAGAAAGCTCATCCAATTCCAAAGTTGTCAAATCATCTTCAATCAATCTATCTCATCTCATGTCTCCAGAGTCATCCTTCCTCACCAAAGGTTCATTCTCTAAGGAAATACTATCTTTTATGCCTTTATCCTACAATGGGGGCATGTCTTCCTAGGTTGTTATCTGCTGTCAATCTGTCTTATCGCTTAGCTCAAAGAGCTAAGGAACAATCCCTCATATTTCCCATCTTCACATTCTTATCTCTCATTAAGGAGCATGACCCCCTAAGTTGTCTTCTTCCACTAGCCCTTTAGCCATTCCTAAGGGCTTCTTATTTCAGCTTGTGTAGTAATTTACATCAAGTCAAATCACTTAAGTGTCACTCTAAGAGTCTCTTCAATCTCAAACAGTAAGAAAAGCTTGACTTGCTCTTTTTCTATGATTCATGCCATAAAAAGCAAAACCATACAACCTCCATGATTCTTTTCAGAAGTTTCAGCCTACCTTTAAACCATCCCAAGCCTCATTGGTAAATCATACCATCATTTAAGCATATACCACCGTTTCCTTGGCAAAATCTTGTCATGGGCAAAACCAAAAATCCTAAGTCTCTCAAGACTCATCATCTTTGATTCTAGTTGAGGCATATCTCTCAAAGCCTATCATCCTCAAGTTGATTAAGAAGGAATCGAACCACTCAAGGCCTATCTCATGCCTTTTTAGCAAACATCTCATTATCCTTGAAAGATTAAGTCTCATTGGCAAAACATATAATCCCTGAGATCAAAGTCTCTTAAGGCTTGCAAACCATTCTAATGCAACCAGGTCAAAGGGCAAATCCTTAGCCATGAGCATGCGATACCTTTATAACCAAAAGCCTTTGTCATAAAGCCTTTACCATGAAGCTTGCTCCCAAAAGCCTTCACCATGAAGCCCACAAAACCAAAAGCCTTCACCATGAAGCCCACTCCTAAAAGCCCTTCATTTATGAAGCCCGTGATCTCCTCTAAAGCAAATTTGACTAAGCCTTCTAAATGGATTTCCTAGCTTGAGCCTTCCTCTAAGCTAAGATTAGCCTCCTAAGTCTATCATCCTAGCCTGATCTCTCTAACACATTCTTAAGGGAAAATTTGACCAAGCCTTTCAAATGAACTCACTAGAAGGCAATGACTTGACCAAGCCTCTAATATGATCTCTCACATAGCCAAACTAGAATGAGCTTCCAAATGACCCTAGCCAAGGCCAAACTTGACCTAGCCCTCCAAAATGATCCACTCATCCTAAACAATCTACCCTAAAGCCAAACTAAAAGGCTATAACTGATCAAGCCAATTGTCAAACTTGACCAAACACTCCTGTATGAACTTCTTTAGAGACAAACCCAACAAATTGACCTTTCCCAAAACTTGACCTAGCCTTTTGACCTAATTGTCTCAAAGGACTTGACCCCCCTGATCAACCTTTCCAAATTCAGCCTCAAATCGAACCTTCTCCTCAGCAGAACCCACTTAAGCCAACCCGACCTCTCCCAGCCATACCTGGCTTAACCTCCCAAAGTGGCTTCTTCTTAGACCAAACAACCAAAGACCAAATAACCAAGCTACCTTCCAAAGTGATGGCATCTTTCTCCTAAAAGCTCAGCACTCTCCTACCAAACTGACCCCTTTACAGGTTCAAGGTTTCCAATCATTGCATATTCAGATGCATTTCATAATAGAGCAAGTTGTAAGTCAGACTTCTAAATCAAAATGGATCATCTTTTTGTCGATTCCTACTAGATAGGGTCATCATCATTTCTGCCAGATAATATCATCTCTCCGTCGATTCCTACTAGATAGGGTCATCATCATTCCTACCAGAAATGTCTCAAAATTGACCAGACATCAAGCTAAACTTTCCAAAATAGACTGAAACCATTACTTTTACCAAATTTATCCCAAATCTTCTTTATCTCTAAGATTAAAGATGAACAGATAGCCTTAATTGAGATTTACCTAGATCATCTTTATCTCTAACATTAAGGCCAAACAGATAGTCTTGATTGAGATTTCCCCAAATTATTCTTACTTCCAACATTAAGGCTAGACAGATAGCCTTGATTTAAATTCTCCAACATTAAGGTCGAACAGATAGTCTTGATTGAGATTTTTCCCAAATCATTCTTACTTCCAACATTAAGGCCAGACAGATAGTCTTGATTTAAATTCTCCAACATTAAGGCCGAACAGATAGCCTTGATTGAGATTTTTCCCAAATCTTCTCTATTCTCTAACATTAAGGCCAAACAGATATCCTTGATTTTAATTCTCCAACATTAAGGCCAAACAGATAGCTTTGATTGAGATTTACCTAGATCATCTTTATCTATAACATTAAGGCCGAACATATAGTCTTGATTGAGATTTTGCCCAAATCATTCTTACTTCCAATATTAAGGCTGGACAGATAGCCTTGATTTAAATTCTCCAATATTAAGGTCGAACAAATAGCCTTGATTGAGATTTTCCCCAAATCAACTTTACTTTCAACATTAAGGCCGGACAGATAGCTTTGATTTTAATTCTCTAAACATTAAGGCCATATAGATAGCCTTGATTTTAATTCTCTACACATTAAAGCCAGATAGATAGCCTTGATTGAGATTTATCCCAGATCATTTTGACTTCTAACATTAAGGCTGGACAGATAGCCTTGACTGAAATATTTTTTTTCTTCTAACATTAGGGCTGAACAGATAGTCTTAATTAAAATTCACCAAGACTATTCTCGTATCCAATGTCAAGGCCTGACTAATAGCCATTGACAAAACCTCATTTTACCCATAAATGTCTATCCTTGCCCCTTTATCAATATTCTTTTGAAACTTCACCCATAGATGTTTAGTAATGATCACCTAAACATTTTTATAGTTTCTTTTCTATATGTCCTTAAAAAAATAAAAAAATAAAAATAACCATGCCTTTAACCCAAACATGTCTTAATCCTAACTTAGACATCCCTTTGGTTCATTTTCTCCGTCCCTAGATTCACTATCATCAGAATTGCCTTTAGTCAAGCCAATTCTGATGAGGGGACAGCTGTGAACCCTCAAATTTGCACCTCCAGACAACCAGCACTCAATTACAAACCCACAGAATCAAACTGGACTTAAATTAGAGCTGAAACATATAAGAATGGAGTAAAAAACGGTGGGCAATCTCCAAGGGACCACACAGGACAACGATGATTGCACAGAGCTTGTGCGAAACTGCACAGATGCTTCGCAAAACTGTAGAGGTTTTGTGCTGAACTGTATAGCTCTGTGTGGTTTCCATCTGTTTTGTTCGTTCCCGAAGCCCTTGTGTGCGATTCCCGAAGCCTCCTATGCCATTTTTTGCATTAGGAAGAGAGTCCGACATTGAAACTTAATTGTTGTGCCTCTCAACTCTCTCTATATAAAAACAACATCCCATTACCTCATTTCCACACTCAGAATTGCTTAATCAAATTAATTGATTTCAAAGCAATAATCTCTTTTAACCTCTTTGTTTGCTTGATTAGCCTTTGCATCAAGCGAACCATCTCCACAAGTTTGGTCCGAAAGGAATGAACTTTTTTTTTTTTTTAGTTTAAAAGTTTATTTGGGTGGTTGTTTCAGGGTAGCTTTCCTCAAAGCAGTCTGAGGAGGTCCCAATAGTGCCGTTCGAGCAACCGTTCAAAAGTTGTCGTTTCGCCGAGCTAAGAAGGTGGAATTGCGATCTGGTCATCTGCTTCATCCGCCCTATATCCCCAAGTCTCGTCCTCATAAGGTATTTATTTTCTTCTTTTGTTATTTTGTTTTGTTTTGTTTTATTTTCTTAGAATTGCTTAGTTTGTTCTTTTCATTTATTATTTCTTTGCTTTGTATGTTTTATCATTTCTTTCATTATTTTGAGGCATGTTGATTAGAATATGATTTAGTGAACTAGGTAATCAATTTGAATTGATGCATTGGCTTGTTAATTAAAACCTGACCTAATTAACAACGTGGTAATCAATAATTATGCTTGTTTAATCAATCAACTCACCTTTCAATCAATGAGCTAAAACATAATAAAATGGCTAGGCTAAACTAAACATTTCGCAAGAAGGGCAAACTACATGGATTTTGATTCCCATTCAAAGGGATATGTAGGCTTACTTGTTTAAAGCATCAAATCCAATTTAAATAAGAAATATTCCTTCTCTTATATGCTACTTTATGAATTAGTTCTTTTCTTTGTGATATTTGCTTTTAGTTTGTTTTCTTTATTATAATATTGATTTTGACTTTCTTTTGCAGTATTTTTCTTTAATAATTGCTTTAGAATTATTTTGGGGAATGTGTGACTTCCCTAGAACCCATAAGGGCTAGAGGAGGTATCCCCTATTTTAGTTTTGAATTGTAAAGTTAATAGCTTTACTTTATTTGCCTTATTACTTTGAATGAATGTTTATTTATTTGTTTATTCATGCATTATATAATTATATAAATTGTTCATGAAATTCATTTTAAGTCATCTTGTATTAAATTTGCCAAACTAATCATTTTTCTAAATAAACTAAAAACCTAGTCCCCGAATTCTCTTTGGTTTCAAGGCTAGTGAAATTTTTCTTTGGGATATTAATTGGAGTCAATTTGGGTTTTTCCCTTAATTTTTTCCCAAATAAAATAAAATTAAGGTGGCGACTCTTTTCAAAAATCAACCAATATGAACTCGAGGGTTTCATCGTGAATTCAAACCCAAATGAGTATTTCAATTCCATTTAACGGATTGGACCGGTGCTCGGGCGAGGCCGTAAGTCCCTAACAGGCTACTGTATTTTTCTTGGCAATTCACTGATATCATGGAAAATAAAAAAGCAAAATACTATATCTAAATCCTCTACTGAGGCAGAGTATCGAAGCATGGTCTTCACTTTTGGTGAGCTCCTCTGGATTTCTCATCTTCTATCCAATCTTCAAATTAATTTTTCCAAACCAGTACCTCTGTTCTGTGATAACAAAGCCACTCCTCACATAGCTTCCAATACGGTATTTCACGAACGCACAAAGCACCTTGATATAGATTGTCACATTGTTTGTGAACAACTTCAAAAGGACTTCATTTCCACCTCTCATATGCCTTATTCTTAGTAGCTCGCAGATATTTTCACTAAGCCTTTAACAAGATCTGTTCATCACCAATTCTTGTCCAAGTTGGGCTTGTTCTAATTCCCACACGCTCCAACTTGAGGGGGGATTGTAGACTATTTTATATTATCATTTTGCTATACAACTGTATAGGGCACATCATCAGTTAATTACCTAATTTATAAGAGTATATACTTTTCTGTTTGAATATATATGGTACTGTACAATTAAGTGATCAAGGAGAATAAATATTTTCTCTATTCTATTTCTCTGAATATCATAAAGATTACATGAAGTGTAGATTTGGTAGTGAAATTAATAAGACTTTTGTTTCGAAAGAGACGATTATATATGATTCTTTATCATAGTAATAGGTGGTCTTATAGAGTTTTCATGCTCTTTGATCAAAGAAATAACATGTAAATTTATCTTTCTTATGTTTTTTACTTATAAACTTTCTTTTTTGTCTTTACAATTTTTCTGATGTGAGACAAAGTCTCTTTCCTTATCTCCAATACTCCCCATCAAGTGCAACTGGGTTTGGAGCTGCTTTCTTGAAGGTCTAATTGTCACTTGCTTTCTTGGACTTAGAGGGCTGGTCTCCAATCTTGGCTCTTATTGGCTTAGGGGATTAGTCTTTAGTCTTGTACCAATTTTTCTTGGACTCAGAGGGCTAGTCTCCAGTCTTTGCTTTATTGGCTCAGAGGGCTGGTCTCCAATCTTGTTCCAATTTTTTGGGATGAAATTACACCATATACTCTTCTTTTATTTTTAATTACAATTTTATTCCCATTTTTATTTTTTAATATTTTACTCTCTCCTACTTATTTTTATACTCCCTCTTTCTCTCTTATTTATTTTTATACTCTCTCTTTACTTTAGTTAAAAAAAAATTACACTCTTTGCATTTTGTGGCTCTTGTGTTTTTTTGTTGCTTTCCATTAATTATTATTAGTATCATTAATTAAACCATTCTAGCATCTATATTGTTTTAACCTTATAAAAAAAGAGTTTATCTCATTTTTCATATGTATATATTATTTTTATCAATGCAAACATTTAGATAGAAGAAAAAATTTAAATTTCTAGTAAAATAATTAACAAAATAAACCATTTCAATTACTAGTCATCTAAAATAATTGAATAATCATTTGAAATTTGTCATATCTATTTTTAATATTTTTGCGCGTGAAACTCAAATTTAAATCCAGCATTAGTTTAAATAATTGACCATCTAAATAGACTAATTTCATTATATATTGCAAGATGAAATTAAAATGGCCAAATTTTATTTCATCTAAATACAATTTTGCTAGACTTTTATAAATACAAAGATTAACTCTATAGTCCAAATTCATCATCGTTTTATTACTTTTATTATTTCTAAAATTATATTACATACACATGTTTTATTTATTGACTTTTTATTCATTCTAAAGAAAGATAAAGCTAATTGTAAATAAATTAGAAATCCATGATTAATATTTTTATACATTTATTTCTTAGCTTTGCTAAACTAAATTATTTGAATTTTTTTCTAAAATGAATATTTAGCTATTTAGAGGATAATATTAAAATTTTCAATTGTCCGACTTATCCAATTCATAAATTTTTTTACATATTGAAATTCAAGATTTAACTTCTAAAAATTTCAAATATTGAATTTAAAATTTTAATAACTAAAATAATTTTGTTATTTTAGCAATAAGTGTCATTTGCTGAATAATTTTATTTTATTATATTATTATTAAAATAAAATAAAATTATTAGTTATTAATATTATTACTTTCTAATTGCATTTATGAATTATTTTTTTAAAAATCTATTAATTATTTTTTATACACCACAGTTAGTAATTAATTTAACTAAATTTTTTAATTAATTAATTAAATTAATCTGTATAAATTTAAAATAGTTGCAGATATCAAACATACACTAAATGTATACCAATTTATTGTATACATATACCATTTATTGTTACTTTGTATTTTAATTTTTTATATTTCTAATTTGTATAAATACAAAGTAGTTGTAGATACTAAAAATATACCAAAAGTATACCAATCTATGGTATACTTATGCCATTTACTTTTAGTTTATTTTCTTTTTCATATTTGCAATCTGTATAAATATAAAGTAATTTCACATATCAAAAATATACCAAAAGTATACCAATTTATGGTATACGTATACCATTTACTTTTACCTTTTTTTTTTTAATATATATTTGCAATTTGTATAAATATAAAGTAGTTGCAAATACCAATAATATACCTAAATTATACCAATTTATGGTTTCTGTATACCATTTATTGTTACCTTATATTGTAGTTTTTTCCATACTTCCTATAAGTACAAATATAAAAGTAGTTGTAAATACCAAACATATACTAAATATATACCCATTTATGGTATAAATATACCATTTATTATTACTTTATCTTTTTTTTTTTTTTCATAATTTCAATTTGTATAAATATAAAGTAGTTACAAATATCAAAAATATACTAAAAATATATCACTTTATGGTATACGTATAACATTTATGTTTACTTTAATTTTGTTTTTTTAGGTTTATTTTTGTTTTTTCATATTTGCAATCTAAATAAATAAAAAATAGTTGCAGATACAAAAAGTATACTAATTTATGGTATATGTATACAATATATGGTATATGTATACCATTACGTTTATTTTATTTTGTTTTTCATATTTGTAATATGTATAAATATAAAATAGTTGCAGATACTAAAAACATACTAAAAGTATACCAATTTATGGTATATGTATACAATTTACAATGTTAGTTTAACTTTTTAATTTTTTTCAAATATACAATTTGTATATACATAAAATAGTTGTAGATGCTAAACATATATTTAGCATATATATGTTATCATTTACTGCTAATTTATCTTTTTTATTTTTTGACATTATGTTAAAATATAATATATTAAAAATATTAATTATATATCAATAAAATTTATTTTAATATAAATTAACTCCAAAATTTTCTTTTATTTAATGTATTAAAAAAATTCAAATTTCTATCATATTGATGTCAAAAAATTGATTTGATTCATAACATGGGAGGAAAGAGCAAATTATACCATGGACTAGTGTCCATGTTGCAACATGGACCAGGTCCAGGGTACACGTGCGGGAGAGTTATTGGAAATAAGAGCGCACAATTTTTTCCGATTATATCAGTGTCTTTTGCTCCTGTTTTTTGTTTTTTTCATTTTTTTATTATTTAATTTTTTAAGATATCAAACATTCCAAAAAATTATAATTAACCACAAAATTTTTTAAATTAAGTCCTAATTATTTTTTTATTTATTTCAATACTTGGAATAAAATATAATAATTATTTTTGTTTCTTCCATCTAATAATTATTATAATTTTTATCATTAATATTATAATTGATAATATTGTAATTAAATTACAATATATTCTTAATACAAGACTAATGTGTATAGACTAATTATTATCAAAATATTTTTATCATTAATATTGTAATTGAATATATATTTCATAATTAACTGACAGTTCAAAAGTAATGTACATGTAATTCAATATAAATGTACCTGCATTTAAATAATAATGTACTTGTAGTTGGAAAGTTATGTATATGCAGTTAAATTACAATGTATCTCTAGTACAAACTAATGTGTATAGACTAATTATTAGTAGAATATTTTTATCATTAATATTGTAATTGAAGATATATTTCATTATTAACTGACAGTTCAAAAGTAATGTATATGTAATTCAACACTAATGTACATACATTTTAAGTAAGAATGTACATATAGTTGGATAGTGATGTACATATGATTAAATTGCAATGTATCTATAGTACAAAACTAATGTACATACGCTAATTGATATTAGAATTTTTTTTTATCATTAATATTGTAATTGAAGATATATTTCATCATTAATTGACAATTCAAAAGTAATGTACATGCAATTTAATATTAATGTACATGCATTTTAAGTAAGAATGTATATGTAGTTGGATAGTCATGTACATTTAGTTAAATTACAATGTATCTATAGTATAAGACTAATGTATATAGACTAATTATTATCAGAATATTTTTTTATCATTAATATTGTAATTGAAAATATATTTTATCATACATGCAGTGAAATTACAATTTTTATCTAGTACAAGACTAATGTGCGTAGGCTAATTATTATCAAAATATTTTTATTATTAATATTATAATTGAAGATGTATTTTATCATTAACTGATAGTTCAAAAGTAATGTACATGCAATTCAATACTAATGTACATACATTTTGAGTAAGAATGTACATGTAGTTAGATAGTGATATACGTATAGTTAAATTACAATGTATCTAAAGTATAATACTAATGTATATAGGCAAATTGTTATCAGAATATTTTTTTTTATCATTAATATTGTAATTGAAGATGTATTTTATCATTAACTAATAATTTAAAAGTAATATACATGTTCAATATCAATTTAGCTGCATTTTGAGCAATAATATATCTGTTAATTTAAAAAAATATATAATAACTAAATTTATATATTTAATTATAAATTATAAATTTTATATTTATTAGAATTATAATAATTATTAGATGGAAGAAACAAAAATAATCTAATTGTAATAATTCAATTTTAAGTATTGAAATAAATGAAAAATAAAAAAATAATTAGCATTTTAAATTAAGAAAAAAAAGAAAAAAACGGTGAAAAAAAAAAAAAAAAAAAAAGGCAAAAAAGACAGGAATGAAATATTAAAATATCGCATGTTTTTATCTTCAATTGTTATCTTCAGTTATTTAACAAAAATTCTCTACATGTATTGTGGACCCAGTCCATGATGTATCATGGATATGGGTCTATGATATAACCATTCGGAGGAAAGCAAGTACCATTATATTTGGCCATAAAAAAAAAAAAAAGCAAGTACCATTATTTGTTGTGCCCATATACTATTGGGTCATGTAGTTTATAACTCAAAAAAGGATGTATACGTGTTTAGGTTGGACACATAGAGGTAAAGATCAAATTCTTGTAGATGTGTTTTGATTTGCAAGAGTGGTGAAAGTCTATGAGTAGTGATTTGTAGAATCTTCTTGGCCTATTAGGTCACTATGGACTTTGATACCAAGTTGAGCTTTTTATGACCATGGGCTTCACCTGCTTTTTGTGCTTGAATATTGGGCATATGAGTGTTGGATTTATTCCACCAATAGGGCTTCAAGATCTTCATCTCCAATTGAGTTTTAATTATCAAATAGGCTTGAATTAAGTCATCTCTACCAAAATGGCTTAAGCCATTTTGGTTTTGATGTTATATGCCCTTTCATCTTTTCATATTTTTCTGATGTGGAACAAAGTCCCTTTCATTATCTCCAACACTTCTCTCCCTCCTATATGCAATTTTGACATCAATTCATTGCATCTCATGCCTACGATATTTGCAGGCTTATTTGAGCTATAAGAATTTCATCTTTACTATTTGACGCCAATTCTGTGATTAGCTAAGAATGGTTTAAGATTTTGATATTTGGTTTTGGCTGTGTAATATAATAATGGTATTTTTGCTTGCTCTAAAAATCTATTATTTAAGATGTCACCAGGTTGTTGACTATGAAAGATGACTACTATGAAGAAGAAAAAGGGGCAGAAGGGGAAAGGGACAATTAACATTATGCTTCTGCAGACCTGCATGCTAGGTGAAGGGTAGGCTCAAATTAGCATTTTGGTCTAGTTCTAAAGTAATTTCTTTTTTAGGGTAACTCTTGTTTGTAAATTTCCACAATTTATTATTTTGAACACAGTTATCAAAAACTTATATAGATTTAAAGCATTAGAACAAAATATCTATAGTACTAATGTTGTTGTCAGTCTAATAATTCGAGCTTGTTGGCTAAGTTGCTTCATTTAGGAAGTATCAATGGACTTTATCATAGGCTAATAGTGGAGGAAGTAATTTTGCTGGCAGGGGCGGCTCAAGGTTTTTGGTGCCTAAGGCAAAATCATTAGATGAGGCCTTTAAATTAAAAATTATATAGATAGCAGTAGGTATCAAGTAACAATAATAGCAGATTAACAAAACCTAAGAAATTTAATAACAATTGCTTTTGAAATAAATAAAAAATTAAGATTAAACTTTAAGTTTATTCACCGATTCAAAATTACTTTCCTTTATTAATAAGAGATTTGTTAAGGGCCCCACTTTGATATTGCACTAAACTTTCTATTCTTTTTTTTTCTTAAATTTTTCAAATTTAGATTGATAATTTCTTATTCTACCATTATTTTCAAGGATAAACAAGTTGACACATATGAGGAATAATAAACAAATAAAACAATAACAAAAACAAAAAGCTAATTTATTTAAATTAATAAATTGAATTAAATTTGTGAACAATAAAACTCGGAGACTTTGAGAATTAGCAATAACAATTGAAAACTTTGAGAAACTCCTTTGTCAATTATTCAAATAAAAAAACAAAATTAAAAGTAGAAGATGAAGATAGAATGAGGTAGCCATTTCATAAGAAAAAAGAAAAATTGACTTTAGGGTTTCTTTGGTTTAAGAGGTAGCAATTATGTAGGTAATTAAAAAAATTTATGAATTTATGCTACTAATTAGAATAAAGCTAATAGAGTTTTCTTTTCTTTTTTTTTTTTTGAGATAAGAAAAGCAAATAAAGTTAATTTGGCTTTTTATTTTGTCATATTTTCAAAATTTTAACCTTTTGTCTTCTCTATTTTATTTTTATAAAATACTTCTTATTTTTTATATTATAAATGGGCCTCTATACTATAAAATTAAAGTGGCAACTCACTTTTTACAATTTACAACTTTCAAATGTCATTTTTTGAACTTATAGCGAGTTCTAATCGTGATGCTTTTTCCAAAAGCATTTTGGTGCTCGGGCAAGGCCTTATAGTTGGTGACTCCACTGGGGACTCTAAAATCTTTTTCTAAATAAAGATAAAAGTGGATTACTTTTGGTAAAACAAAAAATTTAGCTTTTAATGCAAAATAGCTTTTTGATGCGTTACTACATTGGGCTCCTTGTCCAAACGAGTGCTAGTTTCTTAGGAAATCAAAGGACAGAAAGTAACATCGAGGGGGTAACCTTCCTTAGAGGTGTACGAGTGTGCAAGTACCACCAGATCCATGCAAGCCTCTTTGATTCACATGTGGTTAGGTATATCGCATCTTTAGTGTGATGGGCTCCCTTCAAACCATCCTTACCCTTTCATGTAATGACTCATAGAACCTTCCTTTAGGACTGTGGGCATAATACTAAACTTAATATGTTATTATCATGAAACCTTTTTCGTTCATGCATACATGCATGCATAGCTTGAATCTTGTGAAGAGTCAAAATTTATCTAAATATCTTTACACCTAAACCCATGGTCCACCTTAAACCATAGTCAAAAACTCAAACCCATATCAAACTTATGATAAAAATAAACCCATGTCTATCTATGGTACCTTTATTGACCTAGCTTTACCCCCTCTTCCCCCACCCCCCCCCTTCAACAATCCTTATCCAAGCTAAACATTGGCTTAGTTTCATCCTGATCCTCAATCCCTTCCCAAGTTAAACCCTGACCTAGCTTTATCCTCACTCATAACCCTTTCCCAAGCTAAACACTGACCTAGCTTTCATCCTTCATAATTCTTACCCAAACTAAACACTGACCTAGCTTTCATCCTCAACAATCTTTACCCAAGCTAAATACTGATATAACTTCATCCTTATCCACGGTTCTTGCCTAAGATAAATGCTGACTTAGCTTCATCTTTTACAATACTATCTAAACCCATGGCTCGTCTAAGCCCATGGTATAGTCTAATCAAAACCATTATCCAACTGTCAATAGACCTATAGTTCACCCAACATCCAAATTCATGGTACATCTATAGCCCAATCGCAAAACCCATAGTCCCTCCATACTTAAGCCTATGGTAAATCATCCATAAACTACAATCCCAAATACTCGAGGCTAAACTTTGACCTAGCCTTCCAAACTAAACTTTAGCTCCTCAAAACTAAAATTTAACCTAGCCACTTAAAGCTAAATTCTGACCTAATTTTGAAAGCTAAAATATGACCTAGCTCCCTTAGCTAAATCCTAACCTAGCTAACATCATACACTTCTACCCTCCTCTTTACCCATACCTTATCAACCTAACCGTAAAAAACCATCATCCATTACCATTAAACCTAAGGTCCTTGGCTTGTCATACCCACAATAACCATTTTTCAAAACTTGATACTGACCCAGCTCCTTTTCCCTTTCAAAGGTTGCCAAGTTGTTTACTGGATTTGATAAAGATGTCATGGATAAGCTTTTGGCCTAGTGTTTGCCTCAAAATATACTGTTCAAAGGCAACTCGTAAGCATATAGAGTAATTGTAGATTGGAAGCACCTAAGGTCGTATCTGTTAAGGAATTGCTAATAGAATTTACTTATTCCTTTTTTAAATCAAACTAATAAAAATTAATTGAATGATAGATGACTAAAATGAGAATTTATAAAATTAAATCATGCAAAAGTAAGTAATTAAAGAAAATGCTAATGTGAATGCTAAAGTTTAAATGCAGTGTATGAGAAAATTGCCTAGGGTTTGTATTCCATTTATCACTTTCAAGATGTTAAAGTATCTACCCAATTGATTATGCTATTGCTAGATCTTAAGACTTATGTTTCCAATTCATCTCAAGATTCCTAAAAGAATGATTTCCAAGATTAAACTTCATCTCTCGATCCTTCATTTAGTCCCTAGGTTGAACAAATGGTAGCTAAGCAATTGTTCATAAAATTCATTCAATTTGATTAAGAAAACAAAGCATAAATCAATCAAGAGACAATTCAATAGTATAGCATGATAAACTTCATACAAACCCTAGACAAGGATGAAATTAGCTCATGGGAAATAAAGAAACCATCTCAATCTTATTATAATCAAAAGAATCCATCAAAACAATTTATCAATTCAATAATCCAAAAGAGAATTATAATAAAGAAATAAGAATTAAACCACATTGATCAATCCGTTTAATCTGATTCAATCTCTTGAATCTTCATAAAGGAATTTCCAAGAACCAAAATAAAAACCTAATCTATGTATTGAATCTCAAAACTAAAAGAGAAAAAGAAGAAGAAATGATGTCCAACTAGAAAAATTGAAATGAACAATGTCTTAGCCTTTTTCACAAGTTAGCTCCATCAAAATAAATGTTTCTCCTTTTATTTATACTTTCCAAAATAATCTAGGATTAAAAATCTAGGCATTGAGAGCTTGCGACTAAGTGCTACGGTAATCAGCTGCGGGTGGAAACTTTCAGCTGCGAGGCGCTGGGGGCTCATTGGGGCAGGCATGCAGTAGGTAGCTCTTAGCTGTGTCTCACTGGGCCTTGCTATGAGGCGTTAAGGCTAGCTAGCATGTTGTGGTGTGCTGGCTTGCTATCGCGCAATGACATACTATCCTGTTGTGTTGTGATAAGTTGTCTAGCATGCAACGCTCTGCCAAATTTTTTGTTTTCACTTTAAACTTTCATTTTTAAACATAATTCTTGAAAAACATGATAAAACCTTCCTCAAACCTAAAAAAGGAATAAAATAACATAATTTAACCTATATGGATACGAATTAACATAATTACACACAAAATGACTAATTTAACATGAATAAAACTATGCAAATATGTAACTAACAACTTCCCCCACACTTACTCTTTGCTTGTTCTCAGGCAAAACAATACTCAACAATTTTCCCTTATATACTTAAGAAAACGTAGTGTGTGCCTCAAAAGATGAGTGTTTGAATAAGAGTATAACAATAATTACAGAATACTCAACACAATTTACTCAAAATTATCACAAATCCACCAAGTATCAATCAAATCGTTGCAAGGATTACCAAAAAGAAAGCTTGTTGCACTTCATGGTAGGCATATACATTCACTATTATCAAAGAGAATATCTAATCAAAGGATTTATATTCATGTATGCTCATCCACCTCATAGGCACACTAACCAATTTTATCTTTACAAATGGAGTCCACAAAGGTCGAAAAGATCAAAAGGTCTTTATTATGGTTGTAACGGGATTTAAAGGGTAAAAGGCTAATTAAGAAATAGGTTAAAACAAACAAAATTTTTCTTCAAAAATGATGCAAAACATAACACATAATTCTTCTTTCTTTAAGAACAATGGAGTAATCAACATTCTGGAATTCTAATTCTTTTTAACTTTGGAGTCTATCGGAGGGAAAATGTTTTGTGTTTTTTTTTTTTTAAATGTGAACAATCTTTCCCCCACACTTAATTTTGTACAAGAGTTCCATTTATTGTCCCATCACCCCACTAAATTGCAAGCATTCTTGAAGATGTCACAATCCTAAACTCAAAAATTTGCATCATTACTCAAAGAAACCCCAAGTTGGTGATAAGATGGCTAAATAACAACAAACAAACTCAAGTTTAAAATATGCATATTCATGCATTTATTTGGCTCAAAGGGCTAACTAGGGGAAATTACATCAAATGGGTAGATATAAGGATTTGGCTAAAATAAAGAAATGTCTCAATCATTTCTTCATTTCCTAAATGGACTAAAAATTTCACTTCGACTAATTGGCTAGCATGTTCTAAGGTAGGCGAGACTGCTCAATGATAACACATTGCATAAGCCCTCTCTAAGTTCAGCATACACAAGTTTCTTATGGTAATTCAAACAAATCAAAGATTCAACTCATATTTAAAGCAATGATTTAGTGTAAAATGAGTTTAATATCCATAGCAATTGCAAATAATCTAATTCAAGCACAATCTTGTTATATCATTGGCCACACTTAAATTTTAATTCCAAAATCAACACCTTGAGCCAAATGAAGTAAACAGTCAAGTAAGCTTAACAAAGAGGATAAAACAAAGGAAAAAACTCACAAAACATTGACACAATATGCACAATGCTAAACAAAATAATACACAAATTAACAATGAAACAAAGAAATTACTCCCCCCCACACTTAAACTCCACACTGCCCTCAATGTGGAAATGTATGCATCTAAACACAAGGGACTATTAAAAATGAAATACTGTAAATTAAATGCTAAAATATGAAGGTTATCTTATGCATCCACTTCTGGCGGTGAAGGAGAGGGTGATTCCAACATAATGCAATATCGTTTACAAAACTGTGCAAACTTATGCCTATGAGATTTTTGCTCTTTCTCCACCTTGTTAACCCTTTTGTTTATCTCAGCCATCCTGGCCTAGTTTTTGCTTCTCCATCAAATTAAGTTTGCTCAAAACTAGTTGCCACCCTTCCACTTCACTAGTTGGCTCCATAGTAGGAGGAACTATCTCATTGGCATGCTCAATTTGTTCACTTTCAAGATTACTCGATGAGCTATAATGCACATTTGGTGATGGGTTCTTGAGCTAGTGATTGCTCTAACAATTTTGAGTTTCTGGTTCCCTCAAACATCATTCTGTAGTAATCATCTCAGACTAAATCTATTAATCCATAATGAAATTCCATTTTGGTAATGGTTGTAATTCTTGAGAGTTTGGATCAATAAGATTAAAAGAATTCACTATTGCTGAAACAATGTGCCTCATGTTCAAGTTATACCATTTATAAGTGATCATATCCATTATTGTTTGATACAACAAAGAGGCCATGTCAATTTGTTTCCCATTTGCCAAGCACAATAACACACACAATTCCTTGTATGAAACTTTACTACTCTCTGATTTTCCAAATATAGCATGGCACATGAATTTATGCAAAATGAGAATAGCATGATCTTTGATAAAACCATTAGGAGCCTTATTCGGATCAAAATTTTTAAGCGTAGTCAATTGTTCCTAAAATTCACTCACATTAAAAGTGCATTCCAAACTAGCATAGCCCTCCTTAGGAAATCCAAATACCTCACAAAAATTTTCATGCCCAAGTCTATACTCCTTATCATTTATTCTAAAGTAAATTTGATTTTATCATCACCTAATGGACAATGTGAGGTAAAAAGTTCTAGTGCAATCTTAGGGTAGACATCATAGTTAATCCTTATAAATTCCTCCTAACCCAAGATTGTACTCAATCTTTCAATTTTAACATCTAAACCCAACTTTTTCAAATCCTCAAAATTAAGGTACCAGCAAGGTTTAAAAGAATGATTACTTTAAGTAAGTGCCTCATACCTTTCTCCTTCAGCTTGTGTGAGAATTTTGAAAGGAGCTCCATAATCTGCTCTCAAATCCGCTGTCTTCTTGCTTTTGCTCCTACCTTTGTTCTTTCCCCTTGAACCACCCCTCTTTGACATATTTTTGACTTGATTTGCAAAATTATATAGTGGGTATGGAGTGGCCAAAAAGGAATTGGGAATTTATGGTGGCAACTTGATGAGATTGAAAGAAAAAGCTTTGGGTTTTTCCATTAAAGGAGAGTATCTTGGGTGGAAAAGCAAAAATAATTCATGATTAAATGGGTTTGAAGGTTGGATTTCATGGGAGTTTAATAGAATAGAAGGGTTGAGAGAGAGAGATGGTGAGAAGAGAGAGTGAGGTGTGAAATTTGGGGAGGTGGGGGCTGATTTGTGCAGAGAAGAGAATATAGGGCTTAAAAGGGCTGTACAAAAAAAAAAAATGAAATTCTAAAACTGTCGTTGGTGCCTTGTTGCTGGCATGCTGGCACTTAGCAGGCCATATTTGTGAGGCACTATGAGTATCATAGAGAGCTGTAGCAAGTTGGGCACTCAGCAGCTGCCTAGTGGCGAGGCATTGTGAGGCCTTGGTGAGGCGCTGGTTGCTGCTTCACATGCAATCCTGCTGAAACTCTTATCGCTCCTAATCTATTTTTTTTTATCTTTTGTAATTAACTTGAGAAAACACTAACAAACACATTAAATTATTCTAAAGAAAAGCAAAAATCACAATGAAACTTTTAAAACACTAATAAACTTTTGGAAGGATTTAAGGATCCTGGAGCGAAATGCTTTGAGTTTCCTTAGACTCTTCCACTCCCTCTAAATATGGCTTAACTCTCTGACCATTTACTTTAAAAGTTTCATTTGTGTGAGAGTTAGCAATTCTACTTCTCTAGAGGGAAATACAATAGTTACAATAAATGGATCACTCCAATGAGATTTGAGTTTACTTGGAAATAGACGTAACCACGAGTTGTATAGCAGCACTTTCATACCTAGTTCAAAGGTCTTTCAAAAAAGGAATTTATCATGCAAGGGTTTGGTTCTTTCCTTATAAATTTGAGAGCTCTCATATGCCTCATTCCTTAGTTCATCCAATTCTGACATTTGTAGCATTCTTTTCCCTTTTGCTTTCTCTAGTTCAAAATTTAAGGCTTTGCAGCCCAATACACTTTATGCTATAATTCCACGAGTAAATGGCAAGCTTTGCCATAAACTAGCCATAATGGACTCATCCCCCAAAGGAGTCTTATAAGCTATCTGGTATGCCCACAACGTGTCATAAAGATGAAAAGACCAATCCTTCCTGGACATATTCACTATTTTCTCCAAAATTCCTTTGATCTATTTGTTGGAAGTTTCAACTTGCCTTGAGGTTTGTGGATGATAAGGAGTTGCCACTTTATGTTTTATTTTTGATTTTTTCATTAGTTTTTAAAATAACTTATTGCAAAAATGGCTTCCCCCATCACTTATGATTACCTTATGTGTGCCAAACCTACTAAGAATAAATTCCTTCATAAATTTAACAATAACATTAGCATCGTTAGTGCGGGTATGAATTGCTTCCACCTATTTGGAGACATAATCCATAGCAACCAAAATAAACTAAAAACCAAAGCATATAGGAAAAGGTCTTATAAAATCAATATCCCACACATCAAATATCTCAACAACAATGTAATTTGTGAGGGGCATTTCATTTCTTCTACCAATATTTCCTACTCTTTGGCATCTATCACATTGCTTACAATAACTGTGAGCATCTTTAAAAAGAGTAGGCCAATACAAACCACTTTGGAGCACTTTTTTAGCTATCTTTCTTCCTCCAAAGTGTCCACCACAACTGAGATCGTGGTAAAATTTCAGAACACTCCATTGTTCATCTTTCTGAATACACCTGCGAACAATCTCATCCTTGCAAATTCTAAACAAATAAGGTTCATCCAAAAAATAATACCTACACACATGCAAGAACCTTTTCTTTTCTTGATAAGACATGTCAGTTCACAAAACACTACAAGTAAGATAATTAGCAATGTCAGCAAACCATCGGACATATGAAACCACAAACAACTGCTCATCAGGAAATGATTCCAAATTCTTAGGAGTATCACTACATGCAAAATCATCACTTAAAAAGGGTAACCAAGACAAATGATCAGCCACAACATTCTCACTCCCCTTTTTATCTTTAATCTCACAATTAAATTCTTGCAAAAGTAACACCCATCTAATTAAATGAGATTTAACATGTTGTTTAGTCAAAAGATACTTTAGGGCAGCATGATTTGAATGTACAATTACTTTAGAACCAATCAAATATGCCCTAAACTTATCTAATGCAAAAACAATTGCCAACTTTTCCTTTTCAGTTGTGGTTTAATTTACTCGAGCACTATTAAAGGTCAAACTTGCATAGTATATCACTCTTAGAAATTCTCAACCCTTTTCCTCAAAACAACTCCTAATGCATGGTTAGATGCATCACATATGATTTCAAATGGCAAAGATCAATTAGGAGCTACAATGATAGGTGCAGTAGTGAGCCTCTCTTTCAGGGTATTAAAGGCTTGCATGTAATCATCATAAAAAAACAAAAGGAACATCTTTTCCTAATAGTCTACAAAGAGGTTGACTTATTTTGGAAAAGTCCTTAATGAATCTCCTATAAAAACCTGTATCCCTAAAAAACTTCGTATCCCCTTAACAGATGGAGAAGGGGGTAAGTTGGCAATTAAATCTACCTTAGCCTTATCAACTTCCATACCCTTACTAGACATAATATGAGCCAATACAATTCCATGATTTACCATGAAATGACTTTTCTCCCAACTTAAGGTAAGATTGCACTTAATGCATCATTCAAACACAAGAATCAATTTAATAAAGCAATCGTCAAAAGAATTACCAAACATAGAAAAATCATCCATAAATACCTCAATGAAGTCATTTATCATGTCAGAGAACACTGACATCATGCACCTCTGAAATGTTGCTGAAGCATTGCACAAACCACAAGGCATTCGTTGGAAAGCAAATGTCTCAAATGGATAAGTAAAAGTAGTTTTCGGTTGATCCTCTGATGCTATCGCCACTTAATAATAACCTGAAAGACCATCAAGAAAGTAGTAATAAGAGTGTCCAACAAGTTTATCCAACATATGATCTATGAAAGGTAAGGGAAAATGATCCTTTTTAGTGGCATTATTCAGCTTCTTGTAATAAATGCACATCTACCAACCCCATAACAGTTTGAGTTGGAACTAATTCATTTTTCTCATTCTTCACCACTATGATTCCTATTTTCTTAGGAACCACATGAACAAGGCTGACCCACTCATTATCTGCCATATGATAGATCACTCCCTTAGCTAGTAATTTAAGCACCTTTTTCTTCATGTAACAACCCACACCCATCCTAGGAGTTTCCATGACAATTACTTGAATTTAGAGCTATTATGGCTAAGTGTGTGTTTTTATGAAAATTCATGTGTTATGTGATTGATGAGTATGTAGCATGTTAGATTAGCTCTAATATGCATAATATGAATTATTATGGTGAAGTAAGTGATTTATATGAAATGCATAAGTATAAAATAATTTATTTCACATAAATTGAATTTTCATGCACAAAGCGATTTTTAAGCATAAAATAATTTCTATGAGTATTTTCAAAATATTTTTAAATAAATATTTTGGGGGGAATTTTAAGGAAAATAATAAGAAAAATATTTTATTTTTAATAACCTATAATCAGCTCATAAATTAAATAAAAAGCCCAATTTTCCAAAAGCCCACTACAACAAAACACTCCTAATCTAGCTCATTAAGGGTAAACTTAAAAATTGCCCAAAACCCTAAATATTTAAACTAAATTTTGGCCAGCCCTAAGGGACACAACCACTATTCTATTTTCTATCATATTTCTAGTAGAAAATTCTCTTAAAAATATTCTCTCAACTGAAATTCACAAGGTGCTTTTAAACCTTGCGATTTTGCGACCGTTTTCATAAGTTTTTCTCTTCTATCAATATATTATTTGATTTTTATGAAACTCATCATGAGAAAATTATTTTGGGCTATGTATTTACTGATTTTCTATTGATTAAATTCAGCCGAGATGAATTCTTGAAAGAGAAATTGACTTTTCCACCAAAAACACAACCCTCTCTACGCGAATTCTCCAAAGGTGAATCCTAAAACTCAAAATTTAAAATTTCATGCATAAGCACAAGGGGGCTGCTGAGTTGTATTTCATTGTATTCTTAATTGTTTTTTTTTTAATGTTTAGATGAAAAATATTGATTTAAAACATATTTCTGTATATTATTGTAATGATCGGAAAATACCAAAAAGAAAGAAAACTCATGATTTTCTCTCTAAAACCTAAAGTTAGAAAATTTCATGCATATACATATCCATGGGCACCAATTCATAGGTATTAGTGCTCTAAAATGATTTTTGTTTTGATTATATGAAAAATATTAGTTTAATCCATGTTTTTATATATTAATATAATGATCGTAAAGTAATAAAAACAAGAAAGATTCATGGTTTTCATCCTAAAACCTAAAGTTAGAAAATTTTCATGCATATGTATCTATATGGATGTCAATTTGTACATTGGAGCATTATAAAATGATTTTTGACATGTTTACATGAAAAATATTAGTTTAAATCATGTGTTTGCATATTACTATAATGAATGGAAAGTACGAAAAGTAAGAAAGTTCATGTTTTCCATGATTATAGGGTATTCAACCTACATTGGAAATTTAATCCCAATGTCTATAATTTTATATGATGTATTTTAATGATTATTGACATGTATCTATGAATGATAAATAATTTAATTGCATGTTGGCTGAAGGAATAACTCTAGACAAGTCTAAAGATAATTAGGTATACTTAGGTTTCCTAACCCTATGTTGTGATCAATATGTGAATATGATTTAGCAATATAGGAAATAGGTTTTATGAGGAATTAATAGTGAATTGATAATCTTAAATGGCCTATGAGATGGATGGTATGATTTGTTCAAAAGAGATAAGCATGACCCTTCAAGGTTATTTGTTAAGTCGATATATATGTAAAGTGTTAAATGAACTAAGTTGAATGTTAAATGAAATTGATATTAAGATCATGACATATTGTGTTTGACTTTAGAAAAGTCTTGGCATGAGTTATAATGTATTTTTATATGGGCCTATAAAGGCTAAGTGTGTAAGACTTTAAAAGTCAACATGTTATGTGCAAGTGATGAGTGCACTTCTAAGTACAACTCCAAGTTTATGTGAATGTTATATGTGCATGGGGTAGTTATGAGATAGGATAGTATGATGATTAAGCAAATACTAAGTATGAATTAAATATTATGTTAGAGCTTGAGGAGTAGTAGAAGTTCAAGGGGCTACAAGTACTATGAGCAAAGGAACCACAATATGAATAAACATTATATTCATGTTACAAGTACAAGTGATTATGTTATGGAAACCTTTGAGATTATTGAAACCCAAGTCTTCTTTTCTAATTTCAATTATAATTATATGATTTCTTTGTTAAGGTTGGGTTGCCAAAAGACAATTGGTCCAAAGCCATTGTTATTCAATGATATGAAAGATCCTTAGTAATTATTGCCTTATCTTACTTTCTTTCTGGAACCACACTATTATCTTATCTTTTGTTCAATAAGTTAAATTGTTGTTGCTATTATGCTACATGATATTGTTTTCTTAAGTGCTATTGTTATAAGTGATTATCATTGGCTCTAGCTATGGTACCTTTAAACCTGTATGCAGAAATCTTTGTGCCGATGCGGGTAATCATCGGAACTTATGCACATGGTCTTAACATGATGGATAGGGGGTAATTTATATCATGGACCCAGGACCATGTAGCATCATGGACCTAGGACCATAACAAATATAATATGTGTAGTAAAATATTAATATGACAAGTTGGCACAATTTGTTAACACACCAGCTTTGGAACCAGGAGATCCTAGGTTTAAGTCTCACAAACTCTTTTTTTTCTTCTTTTTCATTTATTCTTTGTTTTTTTTTCTTTTTATTTTTTTTGTTTCCATTTTTTATTTATTTTTTTTCTCTTTCAATTTTTTCATTTTCTTTTTAATATCAAAAATATTGAAAAAAATTATATTAATGATTGAATTTTTTAATTTGATTCTTATAATAATAATAATTAATTTTAATATCATTAATTTTTCAACGTCATTTTTATTTGTGAATTTTAATATTTTTATGGGTAATTTTTTTATATGGTTTTTAAAGATAATTTAGCAAAAAGATAAATATCATATTTATCTTTTTTATGATAATGAATTTTCAAAAATCAAATCTTTTTTTAAATAATAATAAATTTATTGAAAATTCACCGTCAAATATAATTTATATGATAATTATGTTTACCACTTATAAACAATATATTGATTAAGTATTACTTATAAATTCATCAAATATATAGTGTAGGTTTATTATTTATAAACTGTAAATTCATATTAAACTTTAAATTATCAGGTTTATTAGATTTAAAATTTAGATTCATCACAAATAATTATTAGATTCATTAGATATAACGTTTAGGTTCATCATATATTACATGCAGATTCATTATCTTTTACTATCATATTTATGATTTAATTATTCTATAATTTAATTTTATTCATTCCTCATATTTATAATTTTCATTCTTTAATATTTCACATATAATTATGAGATTTATTAGATTTAAAATTTAGTTTTATCACATATAACTATTAGGTTCATTAGATATAACATTCGGATTCATCATATATTACATGCAAATTCATTATTTTTTACTGTTAGATTTATAATTTAATTATTCTATAATTTAATTTTATTCATTCCTCATATTTATAATTTTTATTTTTTAATATTTCATATATAATTATGAGGTTTATTAGATTTAAAGTTTAGGTTTATCATATATAACTATCAGGTTCATTAGATATAATGTTCAGGTTCATCATATATCACATGTAAATTCATTATCTTTTACTATCAGATTCATGATTTAATTATTCTATAATTTAATTTTATTTATTCCTCATATTTATAATTTTCATTCTTTAATATTTCACATATAATTATGAGGTTTATTAGATTTAAAGTTTATGTTCATCACATATAACTATCAGGTTCATTAGATATAATGTTCAGGTTCATCGTATATCACATGCAGATTCATTATCTTTTACTGTCAGATTCATAATTTAATTGTTATATATATAATTTAATTTTACTCATTCCTCATATTTATAATTTTTATTCTTTAATATTTCACATATAATTATGAGGTTTATTAGATTTAAAGTTTAGTTTCTAACCATAAAAAAATTTTAAATATGATTTTGATAACATAAATATTACAACAAAAATTTAATATCATAAAAAATTAAAAATATTAATTTATAATTAATTTAAACAAATAATATATATATATATATATATATATATATATATATATATATATATATATATATATATATATATATATATATATATATATATATATATATATATATATAAATTTATATTATTAATTTTATACAAATTTATAGAAAGTGAATTTTATTTGATGCATTAAATAATTTATCTATGCAAATATAAAATAATATTTGGATGGTTCCTCAGCTAGAAAGGGCGGTTCTAGCCATAGAGCCTGATCAGTTTCATGACTCTTTATAAGTGATGAGTTGGGAGTTGGAATTTGGTATAATGCCACCTCTCCCTAGAGTGAATGAGCTAAAAATTGTCAACCCTTTATAAGTGATAAGTGTTATAAGTGTGATTTTTGCGAACCTTGCTAAATTGAAAACTATGAATCATGAATGATGAATCATGAACTATATGTTGTAAGCTATGGGCCATTTTTAAGGGATATTTGTTATTTTTTAAACTATATTATTTACTCATTAAGATCATCTATCTCACCCCTTTTCCTTGTGTGGTTTCAAGTGAGCATTATGAGGAGGCAAGGTGATCACTTAAGCAACCTACCCCGCTTGAGAAATTCCCTTGGTCAAAGTTATTATTATGTTATATTATGATGAGTCCTTAGATGCTCTGAAAGTTATTATGATGGGAACTTTATTTTTGGAACATTATGTTTTGGTGACTTTATTTGGAGTCTAAGCATTATTTTTGTTATGGATTGTATTTAAAGTATATTTTAACTATGCTTCTGTAACTTACAATTTTCTTATAAATGGTTTATTTAAGTTAATGTAGGAGGTTTTGGTACGATCCTAAGTAATATTTGTATATGTATGAGTGGGTTTTATAGGCGTGGGTGACCTTATGTCTCCCCATATTCTAGGACCGTCATATCTCTAAATTTGGGATGTGACACTTCACTACCTCACTCATGCTTGGGTTTAATCTCCTTTGAGTCTCCCTTTTCTAAAATTATCCTATGCTTACACATCGATGGACTAATACCCTTGATGTCACTAAATCCCTAACTAATTGCCTTTTTCAGCCTTCTCAACACCTTAACTAATCTCTCCTCCTCACTTTCACTCAAAAGAGTTGAAATTATCATAGGAAACATCTCACCCAGCCCGAAGAACATATATGGTAGGTGTTTGGGAAGCTCCTTAAGTTCTAAGGTAGGTGAGGGCTCTTGATCTTCATTTTGGATTGATGGGAGTTCTAAAATCCTTTCTTTTCCTATCTCCTCTTCTACCATCTCATCCAAACTCTCAATGTTGCTCACAATTTATGGAATATAAATTTTCGCCTCTTTTTCAAGAGTTAGTGCCGATTCCAACTTATCATCAAAAGCATCTTGCTAGAAAACATCTTGAACAATAGTGTCAATGCAATTTATAAAGGAATGTTTTTCATATAGTGATATGGTACGAACAGTTAAATTTTTAAAAATGAAAAATTCAACAGTTTGGCCCAAAATAGTCATAGTCAGTTTTCCATTTTTAATATCAATCAAAGTGTTAGTAGTTGCCATAAAAGGTCTTCCCAACAAAATATGCAATTTTGACCTATTAGACAACTCGTCACCTATGTCTAAGACCACAAAATCAATTGGTACAATTAATCCTCCTATTTGAACTAGCACATCCTCTATAATTCCCCTAGGAAATCTCAAGGATCTGTCAGCTAATTGCAAGCACATTTTGGTAGGTCTCAGCTCCCCTAAGTTCAATTGCAAAAATAAGACATAAGGCATCAAATTAATGCTAGCACCTAAATCCAACATGCCCATAGCCTCCTCATCATTGCCTGTACTAATACTAATTATGAAACTACTAGGATCCATTGCTTTTGGAGGTAATTTATGCTGGAGTACAACATTAGTTACCTTAGAAACTATGACATTCTCTTCCACTTCTAATCTCCTCTTCTTAGAATTTAATTCTTTGAAAAACTTTCCATAAGCAGGCACATTTTTAATCACATCATGTAAAGGCAAATTGATACTCACCTTAGAAAGCATTTTGAAAAGCTCATTAAATTACTTGTCTTGCTTACCATTTTTCAAACGGCTTGGAAATGGAATAGGAGGTCGATAAGGATCGTCTACCTTATATAGCTTTGATAAAAAGGATGTCTCTTTCTCTTTCTCTTCATCCTTCAAAAGTGCATCAGGCTCATAGCTTCACCTTTCATTTTTTGGTTCTCCATGTTGAGCACCTGCATTATCAAGAACTTCACCAATATTATTATTCATTTGCTTACCACTACTAAGAACCGTAATGGCCTTAGCTTGTTCCTATTGGCTAGGAAGTTTCCCTTATTGGTGTGTTTGCATATTATTTGCAATATAACCAACTTGAGTTTCCACTTTTCTGACCGATGCCTCTAAAGAGTCAAATATCCAATTATTAGCCTCCTAATTTTTAGTGCTAACTTGAATGAAAGCATTCAAACTATCCTCCAAGGATGACTTCTTTTGCTGATTTAGATTTGATGCTTCTCTTTGAAATTGGTGTCCTCTCTACATAATCTAAAATTGAGGTTGTTGTTGCTACTGGTTGTTGTTCCTCTAAGAACAATTTTGATGGTTCCTCCAACCTTGGTTATAAGTGTTAGAGTAAGGATCATTCTTTAACCTTGGTTGGAAACCATCCAAGGCTTATGCCTGCTCTATTTCGCCTACATACTTGTCAAAACTAGATGGACAAATGTTAGCACCATGCCTAATATACCACAAATACCACAAACCTCTTAGTGTTGCACTGGTGTTCCCCTCATGTTTAGGAGCTTGACTTGTTTAGTAAGTTCAGCTATTTGTATAGCCACATCCTTTATGGGAGTTCCATCTTAAACCATTAGTCTTTTCCCTCCCACACTCATTTGTTGGGAATTTGCACCAATCATTTTGAAGAGATTATAAGTCTCCTCAATAGTAATCTCACCCATTGCTCCTCCAGCTACATTATCCATAATACTTTGGCTATGAAAAGTGAGTCCATCATAGAAAAACTGATTAAGCAACTATAATGGATAGTGATGGTGGGGGCATTAAATTTGCAATAACTTGAACTGCTCCCATGCTTTATGGAATGTTTCTTCTTTCATTTATAAAAACGTAGCAATCTTTGTCCTCAACTCATCTATCTTTTGGTGGGAATAGAACTTTCCCATGAACTTATTGTACACCTTCACACAAGTTGTCAAAGAGTCTGGAGTTAGTGTCATCAGCCATGTTTTGGCACTATCCTTCAAGGTGTAAGGAAAACACCTCATGCTTAGTTGATCTTTAGTTAGACCTTATAGAGGAAAGGTCTGGATAGTAGAGTAAAAGTCTTTGATGAAGTTGAGGGGATCTTCATTTGGCACTCCATAGAATGAAGAAAGCATGTTGTAATGAATATTCTTCAGCTCATAGTTTTGAGCATCCATATCTAGTATGATGCAAGATGTAATGGGGCCTATGACAGGTTGAGCATACTCTTTCATTGGTCTACCTACTTGTGCCATTATGTCTTCTTACTCTTCTTGTTCTTTTTTGACTAGTCTCCTCCTTAATCGGGTCAAGTCTCTTTCTGGCTCCTTTTATCCTGTGGATGTTATCAATAAAAGGAACAAGTTCTCCTTCTAGAGATCTTCTCCTGCGCATAAAAAACTTAAAAAGAAAAATAAATAATAAACATATCTAAAAGCAAAAATAACAAAATGAAATAAATAAATTTGCCAAGCAAATGCCCCGGCAATAGTGCTAAAAACTTGTTCACCTCAAAATATACTGTAAAGGCAACCCATAAGTATATGGAGTAATTGTAGTATATTGGAAGTACCCAAGGTTGTATCTCTTAAGGAATCGCTAATAGAATTTACCTATTCCTTTTTTAAATCAAACTAATAAAAAATAACTAAATGATAGATGATGAAAATGAGAATTTGTAAAATTAAATCTTGCGAAAGCAAGTAATTAAAGAAAATGCTAATGTGAATGCTAAAGTTTAAATGCAATGTTTGAGAAAATTGCCTAGGGTTTGTATTCCATTTATCACTTTCAAGATGTTAAAGTATCTACCCAATTGATTATGCTATTGCTATATCTCAAGACTTATGTTTCCAATTCATCTCAAGATTCCTAAAAGAATGATTTCCAAGATTAAACTTCATCTCTCGATCCTTCATTTAGTCCCTAGGTTGAACAAATGGTAGCTAAGCAATTGTTCATAAAATTCATTCAATTTGATTAAGATAACTAAGCATAATCAATCAAGAGACAATTCAATAGTATAGTATGATAAACTTCATACTAACCCTAGACAAGGATGAAATTAGCTCATGGGAAATAAAGAAATCATCTTGATCTTAGTATAATAAAAAGAATCCATCAAATCAATTTTATCGATTCAATAATCCAAAAGTGAATTATAATAAAGAAATAAAAATTAAGCCACATTGATCAATCCATTTAATCTGATTCAATCTCTTGGATCTTCACAAAGGAATTCCCAAGAACCAAAATAAAATCCTAATATGTCACATCCTATTTTTAGAGATATAATGTTCCTAGAGCATAGGCAATCATAAGCTCACCCACACCAGTAGGACCCACTCATACATATATAAATATTGCTTATGATTGTACCAAAACCTCATGCATTGACTTAATTAAACTATTTATAAAAAAACTTTAAGTTGCGAAAGAATAGTTAAAATATACTTTAAATGCAATCCATAAAAATAATATTTAGACTCCAAATAAGTCACCAAAATATAACATTTCAAAATAAATCCCTAAAACAAAATATTCCCAGAGCATTTAAGGATGATTCTTCATCAGACAGCAAAGTAAATAACTTGGACAAGGAAATCCCCCAAGCGAAGTAGATTGCTTGAGCCATCACCTTGCCTCCTCATAATGCTCACCTGAAATCACATAAGAAAAAAGGGGTGAGTTAGATGATCTCAATAAATAAAAAATATAGCTTATACGATAACACATATCCCTTGAAAAAGAAGGCCTAATAGCTTATAACACATAGTTCATGAATCAAAGTTCATGGTTCAAAGTTTCCAATTTAGCAAGGTTTGTAGAAATATCACTTATAACACTTATCACTTATAAAGAGTTGATGGCTATTTTAGCTCAATCACTCTAGGGAGAGGTGGCTTATACCAAATTCCAACTCCCAACCCATTACTTGTAAAGAGCTATGAAACTGATTAGGCTCCATGGTTAGAATTGGCCCTTCTAGCTGAGGTGGATACACTACCCCTATCTATCGGGTTAAGACCATGTGCACAGGTTCCGATGATTATTCGCATCGGCATGAGGATTTCTGCATAAAGGGTTAAAGGTACCATAGCTAAAACTAATGGTAATCACTTATAACAATAACACTTAAGAAATAATAACATGTAGCATAATAGCAATAGCAATTTAACTTATTGAACAAGAGAAAAGACAATAGTGTGGTTCTAGAAAAAAAGTAAGGTAAGGCAATAATTACAAAGGTTCTTTCATATAATTGAACAACAATAATGGCTTTGGACTAATTGTCCTCTAGCAACCCAAGCTTAACAAAGAAATCATATAATTATAATTACAAGTAGAAAAAGACTTGGATTTCAAGAATCTCAAAGGTTCCCATCATATAATCACTTGTACTTGTAACATAAATATAATGTTTACTCACCTTATCGTTCCTTTGATCTTAGTACTTGTAGCCTTTGAAGTTCTAATAATCCTAAGCTCTCTCATACATTACAATTTAATTCTTAGTATTTGCTTAATCATCATGCTATCCTATCCTATAACTACCCAACATACATATCACATTCAAATACACTTGGAGTTGCACTTAGAAGTGCACTCATCACTTGCACATAACGTGTTGACTTTCAAAGTCTTGCATACTTAGCCTTTATAGGCCCACATGAAATCACATTATAACCCATATTATGAATTTTCTAAAGTCAAACACAATATATCATGAGTTTAATATCAATTAAATTTAACATTCAACTTAGTACATTTAACACTTTACATATATATCAACTTCAAGTAACCTTTCAAGTATCATGCTTATCTCTTATGAACAATTAGTACAATCAATCTCATCATCCATTTAAGATCATTAACTCATCATAAAACTTATTTCCCATATCACTTAATCATATATACAAACTAATCACTTCATAGAAATAGGGTTAGGAAACCCTAGGTATACCTTATTGTCTCTAGACTTGTCTAGAGTTATTATTTCAATCAACATATAATTTAATCATTTATCATTCATGTATATATATCAATAATCATTAAAATACATCATATAAAAATTATAGACATTGAAATAAAAATCCCTATATTGGCCGAATGCCCAATTCAATGAAAGTATGAATTTTCTTACTTTTCGTACTTTCCGTTCATTACAATAATATGCAAAAACATGGTTTAAACCAAGATTTTTCATGTAAACATAACAAAAGTCATTTTAAAACATTAACATGTAGGAATTGGCACTCATATAGATACATATGCATGAAAATTTTCTAACTTTAAGTTTTAGGATGAAAACCATGAAACTTTCTTGTTTTCAATACTTTATGGTCATTACAGTAATATGTAAACACATGATTTAAATCATTATTTTTCATCCAAACATAACAAAAATTAGTTTAAAATCCAAATATACACAAATTGGCAGCCATAGATAATCCATATGCATGAAAATTCTAATTTTAAATTGTAGGGTGGAAATCATGAGTTCTCTTACTTTTCGGTATTTTCTTATCATTATAGTAATATACAAAAATATGATTTAAATCAATATTTATCATCTAGATACAACAAAAATCAATTTAAAACACAATAATGTAAGAATTGAAGGCCCCCCTTGTGTTCATGCATGAAATTTCAAATTTTGAGTTTTAGGATTCACCTTTGGAGGATTCGCGTAGAGAGGTTTATGTTTTCAGTAGAAAAATTGATTTCTCTTTCAAAAACTCACCTAGGCCAAATTTAATCAATAAAAATCAGTAAATACTCAACTCAAAATAATTTTCTCATGATTAGTCTAAAAAAAAATCAGATAGTAAATTGAAAGAAGAGAAAAACTTATGGAAACGGTCGCGAAATCGCAAGGTTTAAAAGCACCTTGTGAATTTCAGTTGGGAGAATATTTTTGAGAGAAATTTTCTACCAAAATTATGAAGAATAATAGAATAGCAGCTGTTTGCCTAGGGCTAGCTGAAATTTAGGTTTAAATATTAGCGTTTGGATGCAATTTCCAAGTTTATCCTTAATGAGCTAGGTGAGGAGTATTTTGGTGTAGTGGGCTTTTAGGGAATTGGGTCTTTTATTTAATTTATGGGCTTATCTATCACATCCCAACCTTATGAGATATGACGATCCTAGAACATGGGGAGACATAAGGTCACCCACACCCATAGAACCCATTAACATATAACAATCATGCCTAGGATCTTACCGAACCTCTTTCATTAACTCATTCAAACATCTAGATAAATACCATAATTTGTGGAAGACTTAAAGTAAATCATTGCATATAAAATCCATAAGAAAATAATATAAATCTTTATGAGTATCGATTAACATTCCTGAAGCATCTAAAGACAAGACTTCATAATCATAGTATTATTGATAACTCGGATAAGGAATTCCCCAAGTGAAGTAGGATGCTTGAGCCATCACCTCATAATCATAGTATTATTGATAACTCGTAGTGTCCATATCTAGTACGGAAAGCGATCTTGTAGATATCTTCTCCCTGAATCTTTAGTTGATGATAGCTAGACCTTAAATCAATCTTGGAGAAGTGACCAGCTCCTTGCAGTTGATCAAAAAGATCATCAATCCTCAGCAACGGGTATCTATTCTTCACAGTGACTTTGTTAAGTTGACGATAGTCGATGCACATTCGAAACGATCCATCTTTCTTTTTCACGAACAATACTAGAGCGCCCCATAGGGAACTGCTTGGTCGAATGAAGCCCTTATCGAGCAATTCATGCAATTACGTCTTTAACCCCTTCAGCTCCATTGGTGCCATACGATATGGCGGTATCGATATCGGTTGTGTACCGGGTAGCAATTCGATGTTGAACTCGATCTCGTGATTAGGGGGTAATCCGGGTAAATCTTTTAGAAAGACGTCCATGAACTCGTCCACTACTGGAATGCTCTTATCTCGAACGGCAGTTTCTTTATCGGTGTCGACTACGTGAGCTAAATATGCTTGACATCCTTTCCTTAACATCCGCCTTGCTCCTAAGGCTGATATCAAGTTCAAAGGATTCTCATTCCTATCTCCTTGGTACACGAACTCCTTCTCGTCTCTAGTTCAAAACTCGACAAGTTTCTTCCTACAGTCGATACGAGCTCCATGCTCATACAACCAGTCCATCCCTAATATCACATCGAATTCTAGTATGTCCAATTCTAGCAATACTACCAAAAGTGTTTGTCCATTAATTTCTACATCACATCCCTTATACTCATACTTCACTTCCATCACTTCCCCTAAAGGAGTTGCTATTACTAGCAGTTCACTCATCAATTCCTTATCTATACCCAAATACTTAGCAAAACAAGATGACATAAACGAATGGGTAGCACCAGAATCAATTAAACATTTTGGATGGGGATGATACCTGTGATGGCGGTGTGTGCATCGCAAGCCTTTTGTGGATTTAACGCGAAGACTCGACCCTTGCCCTTATTCTCTGTCATTGGTGCATTCCCAACCGTTGGTCCTTTGTCCTTGACTCCTTATCCTTGCATTTGGTACGACTTGGGTTGTGGTCGTACCGTGGTCGCATTCCCTTAGCTCCTCATCTTAGGGCAGTCCTTTATGAAGTGTCCCATTTACCCACACTTAAGGCAAGTGCCAGTATCTCTTTGGCAGACTCTAGGATGTTTCCTTCCACATTTGCCACATGTGGGGATCTCTTGCCTAGTTTGACCATTTCGTGGTCCAGATGATGGAAGCTCCTTCCTTTGCTCCCCTCCATTTCCATGTTGTCCTTTATGACGTTTGTTCTTATGCCTTCCCTTCTGGTCTCGTTCAACTCTCTCCACCTTATATCTCTTTTCCATGACCTTGGCCTTGTCTATGAGCTTGGTTAAGGTCAGAAACTCAGTTGCTACCAGCGAATTGAATGGAGGCGTAATCAATCCTCTAAGGAAATGATTGACGCGACTTGCTTCGGTAGGGATGATGTTGACAGCGAAATGACTAAGTCGGTTAAACTCCTTAGCATAATCTGACACAGACATCCCTGGTCTTTGCTTCAGTTGTTCGAACTGTAATGCCCTATCTTGCCTTTCTCCTTCTGGCAAGAACTGGTCCATTACTTCTTACTTAAATTTTGCCCACGTAGGTGGGTCAGCGCCATAAATTCGTTCCTCAATATTCCTCTCACACTAGTACCGAGCTTCTTTCTTGAGTTGGAGTCCTACCAACTCAATCACTTGGGCATCTGAGCAAGATAAATGACGGACTAGCTTATCCATCTCATCCAAGAATTCATGAGGGTCATCTCCTTCCTCACCATAAAAAGTGGGTGATTGCAGTTTCTTAAATTTTGCCACAGTCATTCCATCATCGGGTAGTCATTTCCTCTCTTTCCGAGTAGGTGTCACCACCGCAGGTGGCGCAACTCCATTCCTTTCTTGAGTCGGCAGTGCTTCCCACCTTTGAGCTCGTAGCTCATCCAGTTCTTTATGCAAATCTCTCATTGCTTCGCACATGGCGTGCACTTCTTGCGAAGTCACTTGCTCACTAGAGCCCATGGTCAGTGCCCTCGAGTTGGATCTTTCTCTTGACCGTATCGGTACTGAGGCAGCATTTGATGCGGTGTCCGACATAATATCATTGTTAGCCCTAACGGATTGGGTGACTGTATGAACCTTCTTCTTGGGAGGCATTCTGTCTATTATAGTAAGGGAATTTAGTACTAATCCCCTATCCTAACCCATTTAACCTCCCCTTTATCCTAGCGCACATTATCATGCATTTATCATGTCACATCACTAAGCACATGTCACATACAAATCACATATCACATAGTTGCACATATCACATATCATAATCATATAACACATATCTCATAATATCACACTATAGCATGATAATGAAGGAAATCATTTCATCCTAAGTAATAGGCAATCAAAGAAAAATCATTCATATCATATAAGGTGCTAAGCCGTTACGTCGATCATCATATCTACTCAACCTAATTATCGTGTCCATCTCCCAAGCAATCAAGAGTGACATGGCCACTACTGCCACATCGATAGCAAAGGAGATCTCTATCTTGACAAAGATTAGCTGAAGATGCAGACCTCACTGGTGAGTAGTCTCCTCTATGCTCGACAATCCCTGATCTGAGCTGCTCCATATCCTTTCTTAGTGCTTGAATCATTACCTTAAGACGTCGGTTTTCCTCTTTCAAGTACGAACAGTTATCCTCTAATTTCTGAACCTTACTATATACCTAATCAGGATCTAAGCACTCCTCGGGGTCCTCTTCTTCGTCAGGGATCTTCTCTCTCGTGGGGCAAATCACAATTACAACTTTCTCAAGCATCTCTGGCCAAGTCCTTTTACAAGTCACACGGGGTGCTCTAGGTCGCGGTCCTTGAGCAGGCGTAATCTTCTTGGTCATCTGTCAGAAGAGTCATAAGGCAAGCAAACAATAACAAGGATTACTAGTCTACTAGGATTTTGTGGAATTATGCTAGCGATAGACTGCAAGTGACATGACAGGAAAATTCCTATGCTCCAGGATTTCACTTAAGCAACTCACATAAACAAGCCTAAACTAGACTTTTAAAAACTATGACTCTGATACCACCTTTGTCACATCCCAACCTTATGAGATAAGACGGTCCTAGAACATGGGGAGACATAAGGTCACCCGTGCCCGTAGAACCCATGAACATATAACAATCATGCCTAGGATCTTACCGAACCTCTTTCATTAACTCATTCAAACATCTAGATAAATACCATAACTTGCGGAAGACATAAAGTAAATCGTTACATATAAAATCCATAAGAAAATAATACAAATCTCTATGAGTATCGATTAACATTCCCAGAGCATCTAAAGACAAGACTTCATAATCATAGTATTATTAATAACTCAGACAAGGAATTCCCCAAGCGAAGTAGGATGCTTGAGCCATCACCTTGCCTCCTCACATTTGCTCACTTGGAACCACACAAGGAAAATGGGTGAGATAGATGATCTCAATGAGTAAACAAAAAGGGCTCATACATTATCATATATTCCTTTGAAAGGAAACACATAGCTTATACACATAGTTCATGGTTTATAACTCATGAATCAGGTTGCAATTTAAGCAAGGTTCAATTTAGCAAGTTTGCAGAAATCACACTTATAACACTTATAGAGTGGAGACATTGCTTAATCCACTCTAAACACATCGAGGAGAGGTGGCATTTGCCAAATTCCAACTCCCATCACTTATAAAGCATGAAACTGATCAGGCTCCACGGCTAGAACCGCCCCTTCTAGCTGAGGTGGATACACTACCCCTATCCATCGGGTTAAGACCATGTGCACAGGTTCCGATGATTACCCGCATCGGCACGAGGATTCTGCATAAAGGGTAAAGGTACCATAGCTAGAGCTATTGGTAAACACAATTAACAATATCATATATGGCAACAATAACATGTATTTCAATAACAATAGTAGTTTGGCTTACAACAATAATACAATAAAAGTGTAGTTCTAGAAAGAACACAAGTTAGGGCGTTTATCACAAAAAAAATGTTCTTATTGGATAAGCAAAATAGTTTTGGATCAAATGTCCTTTGGCAACCCAAGCTTAACAAAGAAATCATAAAATTTAAAATAGAAAGAACTTGGGTTTCAAAGATCACAAAGGTTCACATATCAATATCACATTCTTGTAACACAACAAAATGTTGTTTTCACTTATAACATGAATACAATGTTTACTCACGCTTGTAGCATGAACATAGTGTTTACTCACCTTGGGGTTCCTTTGCTCCTAGTACTCGTAGTCCTCTTTGCACTTCTAAGGCTCCTCAAACTCTAACATAATATTTGATTTAATACTTAGTATTTATTTACTCATGATGTTCCTATCCCATAATTACCCATACACATATAGCATACACATTAGAGTTCACTCATAGGTGTACTCATCACTTGCACATATCACGTTGACTTAAGAGTCTTGCATACTTAGGCCTTATAGGCTCACATGAAAACACATAGCAATCATATCGATACCTTTTTAAGGTCATCACATTATCATTACCTTAATATCAATTCACTTATCAATTATCTTAGTTCACTTTACACTTCCATACATGTCAGCTTAATAATTAATCCTTCAATCATCATGCTTAACTCTTATGATCTCTTTCACTTCATTAACTCATAACCATATATTCATCATCAAGTCATCATGACATTTAGTTCCAAATTCCTCAATCACACTTGCATTCTAACCACAATATGATATCAAGATACCTTAAGTATACCTTAAGTATACCAAAACACATTTAAGCTTATCTAGGATCATACCTTCAATTCACATGCAATTTTCATCATCTACTATACATACATACATGTCAACAATCATCAAAATACATCACATTAAATTTATAAACATTTGGACACAAATTTCCATATAGGCCGAATGCATCTTTAAGGTAAAAACCAAATTCTTCTTCTTTTCGTGTTTTTCGTCTATTTTAGAAATATGTAAAAACATGATTTAAACCAAGATTTTTCATGTAAACATAACAAAAATCATTTTAGAACTCAAATCCATAAGAATCGGCCACTATTGGTGCCATTGATATATAAAAATTCAATCTTTTGCATTATAGTGCACAAAACATGAGTTTTCTTGTTTTCGGTATTTTCCGGTCATTTCAGAAATATGCAAACAGGTTGTTTAATCCATTATTTTTCATTCAATCATTGAAAATATTAGTTTAGAACACATTATCACACAAATTGGTAGCCATAGGTAAGGTTTGTACAAAAAAATTCCAAGTTCAAAGGCTTAGGTAAAAAATCATGAGTTTCCGCGCTTTTCGCGCATTTCATTTATTTCTGCGATAAACAGACACATGATTCAAGTCATTATTTTTCATCTAAACAAAACAAATATCACATTAGAACACCAATTCACATAAATCGGCAGTCATTATTTTCCAATTTCCAAATCCTAACACGAAAATCTTGACTTCCTTTGTTTTTCGAAACTTTTCGGTCATCACAGAAATATACAGAAATATTATTTCATGCAATATTTTTCATCAAAATAAATCAAAAATCTGTTTAGAATGCAAATAAACACAAATTTCCCAACACCACCCACCCCCCCCATGATGTCTATGCAATAAAATTGTGATTTTAAGTTATAGAATTCACCTTTGGAGAAATCTTGCGGAAAGAATCGTGTTTTTGGTAGAAAATAAATTTTCTCTCCCAAAAATTCACTCAAACAGAATTGAGTCTATAGAAATCAGTAATCAAACAGTTCAAAATAATTTTCCTATAATTTATTTCATAGAAAACAGTTTAGAAATCGAAAGAGATTAAAAACTTACGATTACGGTCACGAAATCGCGAAACGGTAAATTGTTTTTGATATTTCAGTAGAGAGAATTATTTTGAGAGGTTTTTCTTCTAGAATACAGAAAGAATGAGGAAGTGGCTGTTGGAAAACCCTTGCTGGCCAAAAATTTGAATATATATTAGGGTTGGAGTGGAATTTCTACTATTACCCTTAATGAAATAAGTTCGGAGCATTTTTATGTAGTGGGCTTTTGGGTATTGAGCCTTTTTCTTTAAAAATTTCAGTTGAAGTGTTTAGAAATAAAAAAAATAATATTTTTCTTTTTAAATTTTTGAATATTTCCCTCAAAAATATTTATTTAAAAATATTTTAAAAATACCCATAAAATTATTTTATGCTAAAAATTGTTTTATGCATGAAAATTCATTTTATTTTAAAATAAATTCTTTTATGCAAATGCACTTCATGTAAATCATTTATTTCACAATAGCAATGCATATTAGGCATATTAAAATTAATTTAATATGCCACATACTCATCAATCACTTAGATCACAAACATTCACACAAACACACACTTAACCTTATAGATTCTAATTCAAGCAATTTATCACGAAAATTTCCTAGGGTGGGTGTGGGTTGTTACATTATCATAGATAATTAAAAATAAAATATTTTTCTTATTATTTTTATTAAAATTTCTCTTAAAATATTTATTTAAAAATATTTTTAAAAAATTCTCATAAAAATTATTTTATGCTTAAAAATCGCTTTTTACTTCATTTTATTTGCAATAAATTATTTTATATGCATGCACTTCATATAAATCACTTATTTTATCATAATAATTCATATTATGCATATTAGAACTAATCTAACATGCCACATACTCATCAATCACATCACACATGAATTTCTATAGAAGCACATATTTTGACATAATAGCTCTAAATTCAAGAAATCAATCATGAAACTCCCAGGGTAGGTATGGGTTATTGCATAATCTAAGTATCAAATCTCAAAACTAAAAGAGAAAATATGAAGAAACGATGTCCAACTAGAAAAATTGAAATGAATAATGTCTTAGCCTCTTTCTCAAGTCGGCTCTATCAAAATAAATGTTTCTCCTTCTATTTATACTTTCCAAAATAATCTAGGGTTAAAAATCTCTTAAAAACTCGGATAAAATTTAGTTACTACTAAAAAATAGTGTGGCCGGGCACCGGGAGCTTGCGGCTAGGCGCCGCGACAATTAGCTACTGGTGGAAACTTTCAGCTGCAAGGCACGAGGGGTCGCTGGGGCAGGCATGCAGTAGGCAACTCTCAGCTGCGGCTTGCTAAGGGGTTGCTAGGCTAGCATGTAGCAGTGTAACAACCCACACCTACCCAAGAAATTTTCATGACAATTTGTTTGACTTAGAACCATTAAGGCTTAGTGTGTACTCTTATAGATTTTATGTGCTATGTGATTGATGAGTATGTGGCATGTTAAATTAGTTTTAATATGCATAATATGAGTTATTATTCTGAAATAAATGATTTACATGAAGTGCATTAGTATAAAATAAATTATTTTACATAAAATGAATTTTCATGCAAAAAGGCAATTTTTAAGCATAAAATAATTTTATGAGTATTTTTAAAATAATTTTTTTAAATAAATATTTTGGGGGGGATTTTAACAAAAATAATAAGAAAATATTTTTTATTTTAAATACCTATAATCAGCACCTAAAATAAATAAAAAGCCCAAATATCTAAAAGTCTACTACCTAAAAACCCTCCTAACCTAGCTCATTAAGGGTAATCTTGGAAATTGTCCAAAATCCTATATTTAAATATCAAATTTTGGCTAGCCCTAGGGTTTCTAGCAGCTACACTATGTTATTCCAGTATTTTCATAAAAAAATTCTCTCAAAATAGTTCTCTCTACCAAAATTCCTAAAACACCTTCAATTTTGTGATTTCTTGACCGTAATCAAAAGTTTTTCTTCTCTTTCAATTCCTTATATGATTTCTATGAATTAAATTATGAGAAAATTAATTTGAATTGGGTATTTACTAATTTTTACAGATTTAATTTAGTTTGGATGAGTTTTTAAAAGAGAAATCTAATTCTCTACTGAAAACACAAATCTTTCTATGTGATTTCTCCAAAGGTGAATCCTGTAACTCAAAATTGACATTTTCATGCATAAACTCAATAGGGGGGGGGGGGGATTTCTGCATCATTTAATTCTAAACTAATTCTTGATTTGTTTAGATAAAAAATATTGGATTAAATCATATTTTTACATATTACTATAATGACCAAAAAGTTTTAGAAAAAAGGAAATTCAAGGTTTTCATCCTAGAACATGAAAGTTGAAAATTTTTGTGATTATATATATATATATATATATATATATATATATATATATATATATATATATATATATATATATATATATATATATATATATATATATATATATATATATATATATGGCTGCCAAATTGTGTGTTTATGAATTCTAAATTGATAATTGTTATGTTTGGATGGGAAATAATAATTTAAATCATGTGTTTATATATTATTGTAATGATCGGAAAACACCGGATTGCTAGAAAACTCATGATTTTCACTCTAAACCCTAAACTTGGAATTTTGTTGCATAAGAAACATCTATGGCTACTGAATTGTGTATGTTAATGGTCTAAACTAATATTTGTTGAGATTGAATGAAAAAATAATGGTTTAAAACATGTGCTTACATATTACTGTAATGACCGGAAAGTACCAAAAAGAAGAAAGGTTTATGGTTTTCACCCTAACATCTAAAGTTAGAAAATTTTCATATATATGGATTTATATATGTGCTGATTCCTATGGATTAATATTATAAAGTGATTTTTGTTTTGATTACATGAAAAATATTGATTCAAACCATGTTTTTGCATATTACTATAATACACGGAAAGTGCAAAAAGTAAGAAAAATTCAGTTTTTCCCTTACTGGAGCATTCGGGCTACATTGGGATTTTTATCCCAATGTCTATAATTTTTATCCAATGTATTCTAATGATTATTGACATGTATAAATGGATGATAAATGCTTAAATTGCTTGTTGGATGAAGGAATAACTCTAGATAAGGCTAGAGACGATTTGGTATACTTACGATATCTTAACCTTATGTTGTGATTAATAAGTGAATGTGATTGGATAATATAGAAGTAGGCTATATGATGACATGATAATAAATTAATGATCTTGAATTGATAAAGAGAGTGATTGAATGAATTGGTCATAAGAAATAAGCATGATGCTTGAAAGGTTATTGTCAAATTGACATATATGGAAGTGTTAAGTGTACTAAGATGATTGTTAAGGTGCATTGATATTAAGGTAATGATATTGTGTTAACCTTAGAAAGGTATTGACATGATTGTAATGTGTTTTCATATAAACCTGTAAAGGCTAAGTGTGCAAGACTTTTAAGGTCAACATGTTATGTGCAAGTGATGAGTGCACTTATATGTGCAGCTCTAAGTGTATGTGAATGTTATATGCACATGGGGTAGTTATGGGATAGGATAGCATCATGATTAAATAAATGTTATGTTAGAAATTAAGGAACATTAGAGGTTTAAAAGGGCTACGTGCATTAGGAGTGAATGAACCACAAGGTGAGTAAATATTATGTTATGTTACAAGTATGTGATATCATGCTATGTGAGCCTTTGAGATCTTTAAAACCCAAGTCCTTTCTATCCTAAATTATGATTATATGATTTCATTGTTAAGCTTGGTCCAAAAACCATTTTTCTTGATTTTCCAATGATATTACCTTTATGATTATTGCCCTAACTTACATTTTTTCTAGAACTATACTATTCTTGCATCTTTTGTTCAAAATGTTAAACTGCTATTGCTATTGTGTTACATGTTATTATTGTCTTAAATGTTATTGTTATATGTGATTACCATTAGCTCTAGCTATGGTACCTTTAACCCTTTATGCAGAAGTCCTCATGCTGATGCATTAATCATCGGAACTTGTGCACATAGTCTTAACCCGATGGATAGGGGTAGTGTATGCACCTCAGCTAGAAAGGGGGTGGTTCTAGCCATGGGGCCTGATCCCTGATCAGCTTCATGCTTCTCTAAGTGATAGGAGTTAGAATTTGGTTTAATGTTACCTCTCCTCAATGTGTTCTAGTGATTAAGGCAATAGCCCTCACTTTCTATGTGTTATAAGTGTGATTTTTGCAATCTTGCTAAATTGAAAACCTTGCTAAAGTGCAACTTGATTCATGAATTGTAAATCATGAGCTAAGTGTATAAGTTATGAGTTTCCTTTTCAAAGGAATATATGTTAATGTGTGTGCTATATTGTTTACTCATTGAGATCATCTATCTCACCCCTTCTTCCTTGTGTGGTTCCAGGTGAGCAAATGTGAGGAGGCAAGGTGATGGCTCAAGCATTCTACTTCGCTTAGGGATTCCTTGTCAAAGTCTTTAATAATAATATGATGTTATGAAGAGATATTCATAGATGCTTCAGGAAGTTTATTATGGGATATTAACTATTAGTAATTTATTTTAAGACTTTAAACATTATTTTCATATGAGGTGTTTCAAAGTATTTGATAAACTATTCTTCCACGTATTGAGTTTTCCCATGACATTGGGTATTTAAGTTAATGCATTGGTTTTAGTACAATCTTAGGCATGATTTACATATATGTAAGTAGGTTCTATGGGTGTGGGTGACCTTATATCTCTTCATATTATAGGACCATCATATCTCTAAATTTGGGATGTGACAAGCAGGTAGCGCTCAGCTGCGACTTGTTGGGCCTTACTGTGAGGCACTAAGGTTAGCCAGTGTGCTGTGGTGTGCTGGCTTGCTACCGTGCGATGACATCCTATCCTGCCGAGCTGGAACAGGCAGTCTAGCATGCAACATTTAGTCGAATTTTTTGTTTTTGATCCAAACTTTCATTTTGAAGCATAATTCCTACAAAACATGATAAAACCTTCCTCAAACCTAAAAAAGGAATAAAATAACATAATCTAACCTATATGGATACGAACTTAACATAATTACACACAAAATGTCTAATTTAACATGAATAAAAGTATGCAAATATGCAACTAACACCTAGCTATTAAAGCAATAAGAAGAGATGTTCAAGAGACACGTAGCTCAAATTTAGACCCAATTGCAAGCCTAAAGGGAGGCAGTACTAAATGATGTGAAAGACATGCTAAGATGGGCTTCCATAAACTAAACCCCAAATCCCACTCTTTAAAATCTGTTCAACCTAGAACAAAATTTGACATCAATTCAAGCACACGCTTTTGCTTCCTTTAAAATCGAACCTTAGCCATCACTTCCCTCATATCATATTTTAAAAACTGATACACTCTCCATCCAACACATACTAAACCACCACAAATCACCTTTTTTCATATGGATCATTTCCAAGGGAAAGAAACCATACCTAACCCTAAGCTTAAGGTTTTCTTACCCAAACTGGAAACCATGGAGAAAATAGTAAAAAGTCTGAAGAAAAGAAGGAAGGCATGATTGATAAAAGTTCGTTAAGTCTCTTCCCAATGCTCGATTTCTACCAAAGTGCAAGATGCTGAATTTGGACAAATTTGATGGTATCACCTACCTCAAGATTCATTTGAAGATGTATGTGGAGGCAATGCAACCACTTGGTCTTAATAATAAGCTCCCTGCTTAACTCTTTTAATAAACCCTTATTCATGCTGCCTTGAGATGGTTAATTGACTTGGATGATATGTAAAAATTGACATGGGATGATATTTGTAAAGTGTTTGTCAAACATTACCACTACAACATTGAAATGGATATCACAATAAGAGACCTAGAAAGCACTAAGCAACTTCCAAATAAGACATTCTCTATGTTCCTTACAAAGTGGAGGTCCAAAGCTACTTTAATGGTAAATAGGCCAATTGAATAAGAACAAATGGATATCCTTGTCAAGAATCTACTTCCAAGCTACCGAGATTTCTTATTGACACAATACTTGCCCAATTTTAAAGCTTTGATTGTAATTGCATCCAAGGTTAAAGATCACCTTCAAAGGAAGACAAAAATCCCTACCATTATCTTAGACAGTGAGGAAGAATCTGAACCCAATATTGAAGAGTTTGACTCTAGCTAAATCTAACCTGTTCAGAGTCAATGCAAGGCCTCATTGAGAATATAGTCCCTTTTTTTGCCATCTAATGAGTCAACAGGGCAAGAAGGATACTAATTAGAGTCCATTGTTAGAGTCATCATTTAATTTAGGGTTAATCCTTTTCGAGTATATCCATCAAAGTCATCCTGTTGAGTCTATCAAAGTTATTTCTATCTTTATTTTTCATTGTAATCAAGATGGCATTTTTAATAAAGTTTGAATCTTTCAAATGCCTTTCTTTATGTGTGTTTCTTTTCATCCAATTTGAATGAAATAACAAATTTTTATGCCAATAAGAAATCATAAGAATTCATTCATGTAAGGCCTCAACAAATGATGAAGCATAAAAAGTATCCTTCACCAAAGTTGCAGTTCCTTGGAAAATAGTCAGATTCCCTTAAATATATTCATATCACTTCTCTCTAAGCGAACACCTTTTTACTTTGAGCATTCTTTAGAATCATCATCCTATCAATCCCATTGTGCAGAACATTAAGCTCCCATCCTCGCTACAGCTGAGGGGTACTCATCAATTATCTCTCCAAGCAAGGCAAAACAAATAGCTTTGCCAATCAACAAAGGGAAGGAAAACCAGAAATCCAACCCATAATCTAAACAAAATCAGACCTTCCAAGCGGGGTGGAATAATAGCCTTGCCAACCCAAAGCAGAAAGGGAAGGAAAATCAAAACTCTAACCCCTAATCCAATAATCATCAATCTTATCAAGCATCACAATATAAAACTACGTGGACCTGATTCTCTATAAAAAAGAAAAAAATTAATGATGAAATTGTTATAAGGAGGTACTATACATTTATTTGGCTCTTATTTGCATTGTAAAAAAAAAGAGGGAAAGAAAGAGCTCGCTAAGTTGAAAACCTGAAAGGTGGCTTAGGCAGAAATTAGAGCAGAGAGAGAGAGAAAGCTCATCTTAGTCATCTTCCCTCATGTCCAAAGTTGTCAAAATCATCTCAATCAATCCGTCTTGTCTTATGCATTCTAAAGTTATCCTTCCTCATCAGAGGCTCATTTTCTAAAGTCATATTATCTTACATGCCCTTATCCTATAGTGAAGGCATATCTTTATAGGACATCATTAATGTTTATCAATCTATCTTGTTGCTTAGCTCAAAGAGCTAAGGCATTAGCTCTTGCATTGCCCATTCATCACATCCTTATCTCTCATTAGGAGTATGATCCCTAAGTTGTCTCTTCTCACTAGTCCTTTAATCACTCCTTAGGGTACTTCCCCTTAGCCAGTGTGTCACCTACATTGAGTCATACCAATTAGACATCTCGTTCCAAAAGTCTTTTTAATTTCAAATGGCAAGGCTTTCTCTTCTTCCATGAATCATACTATAAATAGAAAAATTAGACAACCTTCCTGACCCTTTTAGAAGTTCTAACCAACCTTTAAACCATCCCCAAACTTTATCCCAAGCATTATTGGCAAATCATACCATTTTTTCAAGGCTTAAGCCTTATACCACCTTTTTGTTGGCAAAATCGCATCATAGGTAGAACAAAAATCCCATGTCTCTCAGGACTCACCATCATTGAAGTCAATTTCCTTGATAAAATCAAAGATGAGTCAAGTTAGGCTCGAACCAATTAAAGCTTATCCCCTACCTCTTTGCCCAACACCTTAGTATCCTTGAAAGGATCAACCTTCATGGGCAAAATGCATGATCCTTGAGATCAAAGTCTCTTAAGGCTTGCAAATCATTCTTAGCTTAAATTAATACAACCATGTCAAGGGACAAACCCTTATCCATGAGCTTGTGGTCCCTTTATGACCAAAACCTTTAGCATCATACATGAACTAAAGCCAACTATCTTTAAAAGAGGTTCAAACAACCTTGTAGAAAAGCTCAAATTGACAAATTATCCTCAAAGCCCGAAAGCCTTTCAACCAAAAGCTTTCATCATGAAGCCTAAACTTAAAAGCCTTTACTATAAAGCTCAAACCAAAAAGCCTTCACCATAAAAGTCCAAACTAAAAAGCCTTCACCATGAAGCCTAATTAAAAAGACTTTCACCATGAAGCCCAATTCTAGAAACTTTCACCATAAAGCCCAATTTCAAAAGCGTCTATCATGAAGCTCAAACCAAAAAGCCTCCATAATGAAGCCCACTCCTAAAATGCCTTTATTTATGAAGCCTACAATCTCCTCCAAGGCCACATCTGATTGATCCTTTCAATTATAAGCCTTCACCATGAAGCCCAAATGAAAAGCCTTTACTATGAAGTCCAAATCAAAAAGCTTTCACTATGAAATCCACTCCTAAAAAGCTTTCATTTTTTAAGCCCACGATCTTCTTCAATTCCAAATCTAACTGAGCCTTTCAACCATAAGCCTTCACCATAAAGCCTAAACCAAACAGCCTTCACCATTAAACCCAAACCAAAAAGCCTTCACTATAAAATCTACCCCTAAAAAGCCTTCATTTATGAAGCCCACAATCTCCTTCAAGGCCAAATTTGACCGAGCCTTTCAACCATAAGGCTTCACCATGAAGCCCAAACCAAAAAGCCTTCACCATGAAGTATACTCCTAAAAAGCCTTCATTTTTTAAGCCTACAATTTCCTCCAGGGCCAAATATAACTGAGCCTTTTAACCATAAGCTTTCACCATGAAGTCCAAACTAAAAAGCCTTCACCATAAAGCCCATTCTTAAAAAGCCTTCATTTTTAAAGCCCACAATTTCCTGCAAGGCCAAATCTAACTAACCTTTCAACCATAAGCCTTTACTATGAAGCTTAAACCAAAAAGTCTTCATTATAAAGCCCATACCAAAAAGCCTTTACCATGAAGTCCACTCCCAAAAATACTTCATTTTTGATGTCCACGATCTTCCTCAGGGCCAAATTTGACTAAGCTTTTCAAATTAATTTCCTAGCCTGACCTTTCCTCTACGCTAGGATTAGCCTCCTAGTTTGATCTCCTCTAAGGTCTAGCATCTTAACTTGACCTTTCTAACTTTGGCTTAAGGGAAAACTTGACCAAGCCAACTTCATCTCCCTATGGGCCAAAAACTTGACCGAGCCTCTAATATGACTTCTTATATAGCCAAACTAGACCAGGCTTCCAAATTGATTTTTTCTCTAAGGCCAAATAGGAGCTAGCCTTCCAAGATGACCCACTCATTTTAAGTGATCTTCTCTAAGGCCCAAACCTGACTTGGTCGTCTGATCCAATCCCAAACCAAACATTTTCCAAGACTAGTCCTACTTAAGCCTTTCTAGGCTAATTAGCTTGATCTCTTCCATATTTGATCTAGCTTTCATCTAAGTTTAAACTGATAGCCTTTGATAGACTCTTCAAGCAACCCTTATAACTGGCTCAAATCATATGCGACCTTACCATCCTAAAGTTGGTCTATCCAAACAAAATGACTGTGTACCCTTAAATTTGCACCCTTATGATCTGACTGCAGTTTAGCACCTACTAAGAATAGTGCGCTACGCATACGGCAATCCCGCTAGCCGGTTAGCGGGTAGGGGTCAAGGGGGCAGCGCCCCTTGTGAGGTGTGGGGCAACGCCCCATTGAAAAATAAATTTCTTGAATCTTTCACCTCCAGTCGACTGCTTTTTAGTCATGAACTCATAGAATCAAATCGAGCTCAAATCAAATCTAAAACGGACTAGAAATGGCCAAAAATGTGCGAAAATAGGTTGGACTAGCTGTTTAGCGGTGCACCACCGCTTTGGGTGGCATGCCTGGTATGCCGACAGCAGGGCGGCATGCCCAGCCTGCTGGCAGGAAGGGCGGCATGTTACAGGTGCTACCCATGTCGTCGGCACCCCTTCACCAGCTTTATAAATTAAGCTACTTTCTAGCTCATTTGGGGGGGGGGGGGGGGAGGGAATTCTAATGCAGAAACTCTCTTATATTGCTCTATTAATTGTACTAAAATTCTGTTCAAAATTTGATACTAAAATATGTCATTTCAAATTCTTTTAATTTGTATTTATTACATTATTTTGCTAACCTTTTACTATTTAAGGTTTAACTTTGGAGCTTAGATCTGGAGTTAAGCTCGCCCCGTTTATTTGAAAATCAAGGAAAGCAAAGGTATAATTCCTTTTGTCTATTTTCAAAATTCTAAATTCAAATCTAGAATTCTCTTTAGGTCTAAAACAGAAAGGATCTAAAATTTATTAATTTAAGAATCAGAATTAAATTAATAAACAAACCAACACTTTTTTCTAGAACTCCTCCTTCACAAGAAGGAAGAACTATGTGGGGTTTGATTCCTATTCAATAGGATATGCAGGCTACCATTCTAAAAAGGCATCAACTCCAAAATCTTTTTATTAAAATTTTTCCCTTTCACTTTGATTTATTTATATTAATTCTTTATTTCTAATTATGCATTAATTTAGTTGAGGAATGTGTGCTTTTCCTAGTACCCATAAGGGCTAGAGGAAAGATCCTCTTTATTTTAATTGTTTTAGCTTTGTAATAATTAAGTAGGATTTACTTTTGCTTATTTATCTATAATTGTCATTTCATCTTGTCATATATATTAAGTAGGCGTCATGCCTGACGTGTCATTGTCTGGGCAGCACATCTGCCGTGCCGCCCATGGCAGCACAGAATATGTGCTGGCAGCCAAGCGGCATGCTTAACGTGCTGCCCAGATGCCTGACACATTGCTGGTGCCGATTGTGCCACCGACAACATGCTAGTACCGCCGTCCGTACCGTCGGCACCCCCCTAACTGCTCTATAAATAGAGCCTCCTTCAAGCTCATTTGACACACATTCCAAGGCATAAATCTCTTCTTATACTAACATACTTGTTGCTTTTAGATCCATATTCCAAATTTCTTTTGAATTCAAGGTGGAGTTGAGATCCAGAGCAAGGCTCGTTCCATTCGTTCGAAAGTCAAGAAAAGCAATGGTATAATCCCTTTTCTATTTTCAAAATTCTAAATTTTGATCTAGAATTCTCTTTAAGTCTAAAACTGAAAAGATCTAAAAACTTATTAATTTAAGAATCAGAATTAAATTAATAAGCAAACCAACACATTTTTAAAACCTCTCCATCGCAAGAAGGAAGAAATGCGTGGGGTTTGATTCCTATTCAATAGGATACGCAGGCTGACATTCTGAAGGGCATCAACTCCAAAACCTTTTTATTAATATTCTTGTTTTCTTTTATTTTGATTTATTTATATTAATCTTTTTGTTTATGATTTTATAGCTTAGTTGGGGAATGTGTGCTTTTCCTAGCACCCATAAGGGCTAGAGGAAAGATCCTCTCTATTTCAATTATTTTGATATTGTAATAATTAAGTAGGATTTATCTTGCTTATTTATTGTCATTCCATCTCATCATATATATATATATATATATATATATATATATATATATATATATGATGAGATGGAATGACAATAAATAAGCAAGATTCATCATTATATTCCTGTTCATGCATACACAAAAATTCATTTTTAAGAGTTATTTTGCAATTTTAACCAAACTAAAGAAAATATATTTTCTTAATTGTGTAATTACCAAAACCTGATTCCCGAGCCCTCCTTGGTCACTCGCAGATTGGTGCATTTTCCATTGGGTATAAATTAAATATTTTTTAGAGTCAATCATTTTGGATTTTCTTTAATTTTTCCAATTAAAATAAGTAAATTAAAGTGGCGACTCACTTTTCAACTTTTAAAATACAAAAAATCAATTTTCTGAACTCACAGCGAGTTTCAATCATGGAGTTTCTCCCAAAGAGCATTTTGATTCCTCGGCGGATCGGACTGATGCTCGGGTGAGGCCTCACAGTTGGCGACTCCATTGGGGACTAAAATCTTTTTCAAGATAAAGTGGATTACTTTTGGTATAATACCAAGTTTGGCTTTAAAAGCAAAATAACTCTTTCATGCATCACTACATCGGACTCCTTGTCTAAAAAACCCTAGCTTCCTAGGAAAATAAAGGATAGAAAGTAACATTGAGTGGGCAACCTTCCTTAGGTTTGCTTGTCAATAGTGAAATCATCCAGCCCACAATGTATCCTCTAATCCTTTTAGAGGTGTAACGAGTATGCACGTACCATTGGACCCACGCGAGGCTCCTTGTCTCATATGTGGTTAGGTATATCGCATTTCTAGTGTGATGGGTTCCCTTCAAACCACCTTAACCCTTTCATGTAATGACTCATGGAACCCTTCCTTTAGGATTGTATGTACCATAATATTAGAACTCGGTATGTCATTATCATGAAACCTTTTCTATTCATGTATACATGCATGCATGCGTAAACCTTATAAACTTGGAGAGTTTTAATCTCATTCAAACACTACTAGTCCTAATCATAAACCCATGTCAACTTATGGTCCCAATCAAAAACTGATATATTCCATAATCTTTGTTCCATACCTAAGCTAGAAACTGAGCCAACTTTATCTCTCTATCCAAAGGTTGATAAGATATTTGTTGTTGAAGATGAGACCACTACCACCAAAGCTGATGAGATCTTTGATGAGCTTTTTACCAAGCTCTCTGAACACCAAGAAACCATCATGAAGAGGTAAAAGGCCCTTTTTCAAGATATGTTGAAGGCCCAAAGGAGGGCTATCATGGAGGATGTTCGTGCCATGTTAGAATAGACCTCCCTAGCTCAAAATCCCACTAACTCGAAATCGTTCAAATCTGACCCCAAGCCTACCTTTTATCCTATCTATGGATCCACTTCTAGAGTTGAATCCAGAGACAAAGAAACTATAAACACTGATATTATCCCACCATTGCCTATCCCATCACCCGAGTTCCTCAAAAATAACTCACCAATAAATCTCATCTCTGCTTTCACTTCCCAACCTGCGGATCCTTTCCAAGGGAAGGAAGTCAATCCTGAAATAAAGGCTTGCATGGAGAAGATGGAACGCATGGAAAAGATGCTATTGGGTATGAAAAAGAAAGAGGATCTTGTTGATATGGAATCCTTAAGCTTATTCCCTAATGCAAGGGTTCCTCCCAAATTCAGGATGCTCGAGTTTGACAAGTTTGATGGGACTACCTGCCCCAAGACCCACCTCAAAGTATATGTGGGAGCCATGTATCCATTAGGTATGGATAACCAACTACTAGCCCAATTATTTCAATAGTCACTGACCAGTACAGCTGTGAAATGGTTTGTAGACTTGGATGTTGCCAAAAAATGGACCTGGGATGACATCTGCAATATCTTTGTTCAACAGTATCATTACAACATCGAGGTCGATGTGACTGGAAGAGACCTTAAGACCACTAAGCAGTATGCTGAGGAATCCTTCTCTTTGTTCCTTACGAGGTGGAGGAAAAAGGCTTCTCAAATGGTAAATCGGCCTCCTAAAAATGAACAAATTGACATAATTGTCAAGAATCTTCTGCCAGTTTACCAAGAGAGGCTACAGACTCAATACTTGCCTTCCTTCAAGGCCCTTATTGCTACTGCTTCAAAAATTGAAGACTTGATTCAGAGTGGTCAGATTAAAGAAGAGACTGTATCAGGGTCAAGGTACAAAAAACCAACTCATCAGGGTAATGTCACTTCCTTAACGAATCAGAAAGGGGGGGGGGGGGGAAGTTAATGCTCTAACTATCAAGAAGCCTATCAAGATTGAAAGAAGACAGTTTTATGATCTTGGGGGTGTGCCTATGAGTATTATCCTAAAGAAGCTGCTTGAGGGAAACATGGTGAAACTCCTTAAGCCAAAACCAGTCCCCAATCCACTGCCAAAAAATTACAACCCAAACGAGAGGTGTGATTATCATCAAGGACCTAGACACAAAATAGATGCATGCAAGGCCCTTAGACATAGAATTTAGGACCTTATTGACTCCAATGACCTTATACCACCAAAAGCCCGACCTAATATCATCACCAACCCTTTACCCAACCATACAGTCAATGCCATAAATAATCATGAGGGAGTTGACCCTGTCTCTTTGATTGAGTCAAGTCCCGATTATTGCTATGTCCTAGACCTCACTAACCTAGTTGAGGAGATTGATGCCATCACCAGAAGTGGCAGAGTCATCCAGAACCAACCAAGCCCAAACACTCAACCTATTCAACCCATTCCTACACCTGCCAACAAACTAAAAGGGATTCTTGAACTAGATGAAGATCCCATTCTCAAACAACTCAAGAAAATACAAGCCAATATCTCAATTTAGAGTTTGATCCAATCCTCATATCCTCATCGCCAAGCTCTTTACAAGGCATTGAATCAATGCCAGGCTCCAATTGATATCATACCAGAAAACCTTGTTGCTTCTATTAGCTTTACTGCTAAAGGGGTGTCCATCACTTTTGGAGAAACTGACATTCCAAAAGGAGACTCTAGTCACAATAATGCCCTTTACATCACAGTGGTAACTCGGGGAAAGACTGTGCCACTAGTTCTAATTGATAATGGTTCAGCCTTAAATACATGCCCTCTAAAGGTAGCAAGCTGCTTGGGACTGGAGGTTATTGATTTTACCCCTTCGGATTAGATAGTAAGGGCGTATGACAATACCAAGAGGGAAGTCCTCAGGGTGGCAATCATTGATGTGACTATTAAGCCGACATCTTTCACCATTCCTTTTCAAGTGATTGATGTACCTTCATGTTTTAACCTATTACTTAGAAGGCCTTGGATCCATCAAGCAAAGGCTATCCCTTCCTCCCTACACTAGAAAGTCAAGTTCCCTTTCAAAAATGGGGTCGTGACTGTTAAAGGGGACATGCATGGAAGACTAGACATTCCAAGCTTTGTTCCTATTCTTAAGATTCAGCCCGAACTATCCACTTATCCACTCTCTGGTTTCTCCTTTATTTAATACATTAAGGGTGAAGAGGGTAAAGAATTCGTTCCATTTGATTTTGACCCCTTTGGGAATATTGCTGTTGCTAACATACTCCATAAAATGAATTACTTTCCTAGTTTAGGTTTGGGAAGGAGCCAACAGGGCTTGAAGTCTTTCTTAGACTACCCAGTAGCAACGCCACCATTTGGGCTAGGGTATGAGCCCATTGATGAGGATCTGGCAGAAATGGAAAATTGAGCTAAAGATAGAATTGCTGCCCTTAAAAGAGGTGAGGTCTATGACTGGCCTATGAGCCCTTACTTCAAAACTCTAAATGGCTATTTTGTAAAGGAAGGTGACACAGTTCCTTAATGTAACTTTCCTGAGTCTTAGGTCTGTCTTATTATCGAAAAACTGATCCCCAGATTTGAAATCTTTTTTGATGTCAAGCTTGAGATAGAAGACTGTAAACTAATCTACATGCTTAGTCAAGATTGGGAAGAGAACATGGAGGCTAGTCTTTTTGATGAAGTGTTCATGCTTACTATTGAGGAGGAGAAAACTGACCCTTCCACCTTAATTCAGCCCACTGAGATTGAGCTACAAAATTGGTCCTTTGAGGAGAGCCCCTTTTATCCTTTTGAACCAGAGTCTGTACCAGAGGCCCAATTCGAATCAGCGTCTCAGTCTAAGATAGACTCATCTTCTGAATCTGAGTCTATCTCTTCTTCTGTTGATATTGTAACTGACTTTGAGGGTCTAACTTTTCAATTTGATGTAAATTGGGACATATCCCCATTTGAGTTAAATAAAAAGTTTACTCTTTCCTCTTACGACCCAGTGTCTCCATTTTTCTTTGATGTTCTAACTTTTAAATCTGACTTAAATAAGACACCAAGTAAAAATAAAATAAATGAAATAAAAGATGAACAATTAAAGAGCCCATTAATGCTGGCACTCATGACATTCCAAAAATTACATTCATTGCATCTGCATGCATAAACAGGGATCATGTTGAGAAGATGATCAGAGAATTTCAAGACTATTTTGCATGATAATCAAAAGACATGACAGGGTTGGATCCAAGTATAGCAGTTTATAAAATCCCAGTTTACCCAGGTGCTAAGCCCATCAAGCAGAAATTGAGAAGACTCAAGACAAAATGCTCTATACCAATTAAAGAAAAAATTGCCAAGCTACTGGACCACAACTTCATTAAGCCCATCAATTATCCATCCTGGCTGGCTAACATTATGCCGGTTCCTAAGAAAGATGGTAAAGTCAGAATGTGTGTGGATTATAGGGATATGAAAAAAGCCTATCCCAAGGATGATTTTCCCTTACCTCACATTGATCTGTTGTTAGACCGCATGGCAAGTTCTGAATTGGTTTCCTTAACCGACCTGGCTCAGGGTATAATAAGATAATGGTTCATCCTCTTGACAAAGAGAAGACAACCTTCATTACTGAATGGGGCACTTATTGCTATCGGGTTATGCCATTTGGGCTTAAAAATGCTGGGGCAATATACCAAAGGATGGCAACTACCATTTTCTATGACATGATGTATAAAGAAATTAAAGTTTATGTGGATGACATGGTGATAAAAGGCACCACTATTGAAGAACATTCAGAGGCACTAAGGCGATTCTTCCTTAGACTTCGCCAATACAATCTCAAGCTCAATCCTGCCAAGTGTGTCTTTAGAGTCTCATTTGGAGTATTCTTAGGCCACATGGTCAGCAAGAAGGATATAAAAGTGGACCCTGCTAAATCAAAGGCAATTCTAGAAATGCCACCTCTAAAAATAGAAAAGGAGATCAGAGGTTTCCTTGGATGGCTACAATACATTAGTCAATTCATCAATCAGTTGGCTGATGTATGTGGGCCTATCTTTAAGCTACTCAGAAAAGGAGCCTCCAAGCAGTGGAATGATGATTGTCAGAAAGCTTTCGACCAGATCAAGCAATACTTGTTAAACCCACCGGTACTACAGCCATCAAGGTTTGGAAAGCCTTTGTTGCTTTATCTATCAGTAACCAATGAAGCAATGGGGGCAATGCTTGCCTAAAATGCTCCTGACTCTAGCAAAGAAAATGCCATCTATTACTTGAGCAAAAGGACGTTATCTCATGAGCTCAAGTACAGTTTTATAGAAAAACTATGTCTTGCTCTGGTGTGGGTTTGCCACAAGCTGCACACTACCTCTGCTCTTCTACAACTCATGTTCTTGCTGATAAGAGCCCTTTGAAATTCTTATAGAGAAGCCGGTTCTTGACAGTAAGATGGTAAGGTGGATGGCTGTATTAGCTATATATGATATGAAATATGTACAACAAAAAGCAGTTAAGGGTAGCATAATGGCTGATCAGTTAGCTGCAACTCTAGTAGATGATCATTGGGTCAAGCCTGAATTTCCTGATAAAGACATCTTGACAATTGACAGTGAAGTTTGGAAGCTCTATTTTGATGGGGCATCTAACAACAAAGGGTATGGTGCCAGCATCGTGTTCATTACACTAAGTGGGGAAAACCTACCCATAGCCATCAAGCTAAACTTCAAAGTAACAAATAATGAAGCAGAGTATGAGGCATGCATCTATAGTCTTGAGGCAGCAATAAGGCTCAGAATCAAGTGCCTTGAGATTTATGGGGATTCGAATTTCATAGTTTCCCAAGCCTTGGGGAAGTGAAAGATCAGAGAAGAGCATTTGGTTCCTTACCATAAACACCTAAATGAACTAGCAGCGAATTTCCATGAACTGTCTTTCCATTATCTTCTAAGAACGAAGAACAGATTTGCTGATGCTTTGGCAACACTCACCTCAATGCTTGATATAAGCAATGACTTCATAATCAGACTTGTTACAATTAAAGTTAAGCATGAGCCAGATTGCATGACTCATTGTTTGAATATTCAAGCGGTTGATAGCAAACCATGGTTTTGGGATATCTTTAATCACATCAAGAATGGACTTTATCCTGAAGGGGCCTCTAAAATAGAAAGGAGGACTTTAAGACAGTTGTCCAAAGGTTTCATTCCAAATGGGGAAGTACTCTATAAATGGGTTTGGGATAACATCCATATGAGATGTGTCGCTGAGGCAGAAGCCCAACAGATAATGGAACGGATGCATAGTGGTAACAAAGGTCCACATATGAATAGAATTACTCTAGCCCATAAGATCATGAATCAGGATTACTTCTGGCTTACTATGAATCAAGATTGCGCAAGATATGTGTAGAAGTTCCATAAGTGTCAGATCTATGCCAAACTTCAGAAGAAACCTCCTGTACCTCTATCTCCTATCAACATGCCTTGGCCATTTGCAACTTAGGGCCTAGACATCATTGGCAAGATAAGCCCAAAGTCTTCTGAAAAATATGAGTTCATTCTAGTGGCTATTGATTATTTCTCCAAATGGGTTGAAGCCGCACCTTACCAAATATTGGATTCCAAACGAGTAGCCCAGTTTATTCGTACCAACATCCTTTGTAGGCATGGGGTCCCTTTTGAGATCATCACTGATAATGGATCTCACTTCCAAAAGGAGGCTGCTTAGCTATTAAAGAAGGAGAAAATTCAACACCACAAGTCTTCTTTGTACAAACCTCAAACAAATGGCGCAGTTGAAGCTGCAAACAAGACTCTTAAGAGTATACTGCAGAAGATGGCTGACAACCATAAGGATTGGCACCTGCATTTGCCATATGCCTTATGGGGATACAGAACAACAGTACGAACTCTAATCGGTGCAACACCTTACTCTTTGGTGTATGGGATGGAAGCCATTCTGCCGATCGAGGTAGAAGTCAAGTCAGCTTGCATTCTGAGGGAGAGTTAGTTGGACGAAGTGGAATGGGCGAAAGGCTACCATAACCAACTTCTAGCCATCAGTGAAAAGAGAATGGATGCCTTATATCAGATGCAAGGTTATCAACAAAAATTGGCTAGGCACTTTGATAAGAGAGTTAGAGACAGAGGATTACAAGAGGGTCACCTTGTCTTGAAAGAAATAAGGGCACCTGTTCATGATCTAAGGGGAAAATTTAGACCTAACTGGAGTGGTCCGTTTGTGATGAAGAAGATCTTATCGGGTGGAGCAGCAATCTTGACAGACTTGGATGGCATAGAATTTGCTAGCCCATGCAATCAGGATCAACTCAAGAGATACTTTGCATAAGCATTCCTTGTAATTCATGCATAGCATTTGCAATCATTGTAAAATCATGTTCAGCATTCATATTTTTCCTCAAAGGTGGAACTACGTTGACCTGATTCTCCATAAAGAGGAAAAAGAATGAAAATCATGAATCATTGTAAGGAGATACGTAGGCAGCCCATATGGGTTTGGTCCAATTCATCAATAAAATTTTCATTTTCACATTCACTTAGCTCTTAATTGTGTCACCAAAAAAAAAATGAAAATAAGCTCGCTAAGTTGAAAACCCGAAAGCGCGGCTTAGGCAAAAGTTAGAGCAACAAAAGAGATAAAAAATGAATGATGTCTTATTTTGTCTTATTTAATTTTTTGGAACATCAAAAGAAAATAAAGACATAATCAAAATTTATCCTAAGCTAAACAACAATCATTATTCTTGCTCTATCTCCTCAAGTGTAGTAGCCCTTCTAGCCTTATCTGATTTCCACGAGTTGGCTATCCACCAATCAATATACTGCATGGATTTATCGCCTTGGTCAGCAAGGCGAACAACATGAAAACTGCTTACCCATCCATTTTTGATAGCACGAGCAATGGTCTCAGTAATCAGAATAGATTCAAATAGAGCACCATCTGGGGGCACACCCTGACTATGTCCCATTTGGCGCATAATCCTAGTAGCTTGATAAAAGCTCACCATCCTCAACCCCAGCAAGTAGACCATCTTGTAGCCAAAGCTCAGGGTCATGAAACTTCTGATCTTGTACCATTCATACCTCTATAGTAGGTCATTAGAATCCAGCTCCATCAACCATTTTGTCCATTCTTTCTTGGAATTTCGTTTAATAACAATGGTCCGAGTCCTATACCAGAAAGCAGAATAATCCACCTTGGTGGGAGGTCCCACTATCCGGCGATGGTCTCTCAGCCAAATATGAAAAGTGCAGAAAAGATAAGCATAAGAAAACACAGAAAGCAATTGAAATGAAATTTAGAAGTCAGAATTTAACTTGAAGAATAATAGGGCTAATTGATCATGGCCCATCAAAAGTGCAAGACCTGTCCAAACTCATGATGGTAGCAGCCAGCATTATAGCCGTGATGACTCTAGCATCCCCCCAACAAGTAGGGCTCATGAAAATATATCCAGAAGTCAGACAGAAGGATAGAGCTCGCATTCTCAAATGAAACCACCCATCATCCTCAAAGTCTTTAGGATCATGGAATTCTGCTATCACAGCAGTTAGATCTACCCAATTATCCACTACCATGGGACTAGAAACCTCTGTACTCAAGTCAAAAAGTCCCTTGAAAGAGTTGAAATATCCTACTTTCTCAACAGGAGTAGCTAGCATAGCTTCTGGATCAGATCCGAGCAACATAGAAAACTCCTCGAATGTAGGACACATCTCTTCCATAGATGCCCCAAATCTAAAGACATGGACAGTTGGATCCCAAAAGCGCATGCAGGAGCATAGAAATTCCTAAGCAATCTTTATGCCTCTTAAGGTGGGCATGGCGCTTACCCCATACTTTCCCAGATTAATTCTCTCCACTTTGGTAAGGTTTTTGCACCATAAGAACATTGCATGGCTGAAATAGGGCTCCATTGTGAAGAATAAAAATAATAAAATTGATAGAAAGCAAAAAAGTGACTGAAAATGACTTTTGGAGGCTTAAGAATCGATAGTACGGACTGGGAAATAGACAAAAGCTGCTTAAATAGGCAAATTTTGGCCTGCCAGATCTGCTACCGACGGCATGCTGGACGTGCCGCTACAATGGCGGCACGAAAATCGTGTTGCCTGGACCGGTGGCACACAGGTCCTGCCGCCCGCCATTCCTCTACCTCTTGGTGCCATTTTTCCTCCAAATAGTTTTTACCATTATTTCTCAAAATTTCGGGCTTAAAATAATTCACTTTTCTCAAAATTGAGCAAAAAATGAGAGAAAAATGTAAGGTATAGCGCAATGGAATCCTATTAAGTCAAATAACTGCATACATACCATGCACCCATTTCATTCAAAATATCCATAAGTCATACATATCATACATCCAAGATGTCACATAAGCATAAAAAGTGCATACATCTAAAATATCATACATACATCCATCATCCTTAGTACATGTATATATGAAAAAGCAAAAGCTGACAAAACAAGTCGCTAACAACCACGCCTGGGTCTGCGGCGTCCTCGCCTGGACATCTCATGCTAGTGACTATCCTCCGACAAATCCCTATCATGTAGAAAGGAGGTCAAAACAAATGCATATCAGCCCAAGAGATCGTAGTGATAGTGAACGAACTCCATGGGAACCTGGGGAAGAAAGGAAAGTATATGAGAATCACTACAAGGCAGACAGACAAAGGGCTAAAAGTACTAGCTATGCAAAAATTTTTACCTCTGTAACAGTCTCAGGGATAGTAGGGAAGAAGGCTGGACAATCATCAAGAAGATGGAAACGTCATGATCGGCCATCATAAGAAATATAATCCATATGAGCTGGCAAATAGATAAGACCAACAGGCAAAGGAACTGGATCAGTCGGACCTCCCACTGAAGCATCTAGAGCTGGAGCTGGAGCTGAGCCGCTAGCCCCTGAAGGACTAATCCCAGAAAGATCAGCTGCAAAACCTGAAGGGCCAGCTATAACACCTGAAGGTCTAACCCTAGGACCCATGCTGCCAACTGGAACGGTTCTGCCGACCCATGGAGAGATGAAACTCCCAACTCTGGAGGGAGGACCTCAGGAAGATGCTGAGCTATAACCCCTATGTGACGGTCCCCGCAATCTATCCAAGGGAGGTGTGCCTCGCATCAAGGATGCTTCACAAAACTCATCATAGTCTAGATCAGGCAACAAGTAATAGAGATAGGAAACTCCGATAGCCTAACCATCCTCTCCCAATATAGCCAGCCCATACCTCATATCTGCCGAAGGGGGTTGTGGCACAACTCTCTCTCCTGTAACCTATGCCCTTACCCTCTCTCCCAAGTAGAACATCCTTAAAGACTCACAATGGAGCAAGAGTCGACAAAAGGACAAGTCCATAATAGGCCTGATCCAGTCAAGAATCCACTCTGCGAACTTGGTAAATGGCGACCATCTCACCTACAAATGGATTGCAATATAAGTAGTAGAAGATAAACAATAAGATTCGGGTTAAGATCAACAAAGGAATACTTGGTCTATGGTCGAAGTAGCAAAGATCTGTCTGCAATGATCAAATGACAGCGCCATGAAGGAATTTTTGTTGCATGCCCTCCAAATATGTCCATAGGGGGGTCTATAGCAGCAGGCTCTCTCAGTGGCGGAGCCAGCATCGGAAAGTGCTCATAAGCCCAATACTGCAGGAAATAAAATTTTGTCAGTCACTAGACAGATATCAGATAATAGAATACCAGAGTATAATACTCACCTCAAGCACAATGGAGGTACTACCATGGCTGCAAAGTGTGCCATGGGAAATGCTGCACAGCTCATGATACATAGCACAAAGGGCTGCACCTCCTTAGTTAAACTCGCCGATCTCATCCAAATTCTCCAGTGATCCTAGGACATTCAAATTAATGTTGTCCTTGTTGTTATGTAGAAAGGTACAGCTTAAGATAATCAAGGCGCAAAGTCTAGCACCCTGATCAATGCCATACTAACCTAGAGTCTGAACTATGGTCATCAAAGCTTGAAGAAGCCAAGAACGTGGGACATTGAGGTTCCCATGAGGGGGATTAGCCCCAATCAGAGCGGTCATCTCTATAGAAGAGCACTCGATCCATGAAGAATAAAACTCGAGAGGATGAGATTTGAAATGCATACCAGTAAACATGCTCCACTTGAGGGTAGTGACTGTCATC
>CANTUT010001258.1:85000-110000 GCA_947687605.1 Reutealis trisperma | reverse complement strand
GACAAAATGTCTATTACTAGAGATGAAGTCACTACTACTAGAGCTGATGAAATCTTTAACAAGCTTCTTGCTAAGCTCTGTGAACACCAAAATACTATGATGAAGAGGTAAGAAGCTCTTTTCTAAGACATACTCAAGGCCTAAAGGAGGGCTATCATGGAAGATGTCCGTACTATGATGGAACAAACCTCCCTGGCCTAAAGCTCAAACGACCCAAAATTACTCAAATCTAACCTAAGACCCGCTCTTTATCCTGTCTATGGATCCACTTCTAGAGTTGACTCCAAAGACAAAGAGCCTCCAAACACTGACACCATCCCACCACTACCTGAATTCCTTTTAAATCCATTACAATTCAACCATCAAATTTTACCCCTACTCTCACTTTTTGACTTGCAAATCCTTTCCAAGGGAAGGAAGTCAATCCTGAAATCAAAGCCATCATGGAAAAAGTCAAACACATGGAAAAAATGATGAAGAATCTAAAGAAGAAACAGGACCTGGTTCATACAAGCTCCCTGAGCTTATTTCCTAATGTAAGAGTTCCATCAAAGTTCAAGCTGTTGAATTTGGACAGATTTGGTGGTACTACTTGCCCCAAGATTCATTTAAAAATGTACATGGGGGAAATGCATCCCTTTGGTATCAATAATGAGCTCCTTGCTCAACTCTTTCATCAAACCCTTACGGATATTGCCCTAAGATGGTTTATAAACTTAGATGACACCTAAAAACAGACCTGGGAGGATATTTTCAAGGTATTTGTCGAACAGCACCACTATAATAATGAAGTGGACACTACAAGAAGGGATTTGGAAACCACAAAGTAACTTCCAGATGAGTCCTTCTCCATGTTCCTTACTAGGTGGAGGGCTAAAGCTGCTCAAATGGTAAACAGGCCAACCGAGCAAGAATAAGTAGATATCATTGTCAAGAATCTACTTCCCGCCTATAAAGCCCATTTGTTAACACAATACCTACCTACCTTCAGAGCTTTTATTGCAACTGCGTCAAAAGTTGAAGATTACATCTAAAGTATATCATTTCAAGCTGAAATTCCCCACCACCAACTTGAACAGTGATGAGGAATCTAGTTCTAACTCAACCCCACCTTACCTCAGCCCTAGAAGGCATGTCATGGAGTAGTTCAAGTTCAGTTAATCTCACCTGTCTGAGATTGAATTCCAAGTCTAAACTTGAGTCCAAGTCTGAATCTCAAAAGTCTGAGTCCAAATCTGAGTCAGAGTCTGTCATCTTATTTTTCTTTATTCTCATTGACCATAACAGTTCCTTTTGTCATCTTGTGATAAAGTTTCCTTTATAGTAATGCACATACATTTTCTTTTCATCTTCCTTGTTTAGTCTGGCATGGATGAGCCATAAAAAAAAAAAAGAGAGAGAGAACAAAAGAAAAAACAAAAAAAAAAAAAAAGAGAAAAAGAAAAAGGGGAAAAAAGAGATGAACGAACAATCAATTAAACCCACGATAATTAGCATAAATCAGAATTTGAGATGCTCACAAATCAGCTATCACTTCATCGGCTCCTAATAAAAAAAGGTCAAGTAATGGACCTCTCATCAAATAATTGACGCATAAAGAGCAAAACAAATGGAATTACCTATTGCACATTAAGTAATCAAATAATGCACCTCAACAAAGGCAACAAGTTTAGAAAAGACCTTTGTCAAATCTAAAATTCAATGGCCAAAGCCCCTTAAAGCAGCAGCCCAAATCATGGTGGAATATTTTCTCTTAAAATTCATTAATACAAGCTCGCTAAGCTGAAAACCCAAAAAGGGCGGCTTAGGCAAAAGTTAGAGCTGAGAAAGAGAGAGAGAGAGAGAGAGAAAGCTCATCCAAGTCATCTTCCCTTATGTCTAAAGTTATCAAATCATCTTCAATCAATCCATCATCCTTCCTAACCAAAGGTTTATTCTCTAAGGATATTCAATCTTCTATGCCCTTATCCTACAATGGGGGTATGTCTCCCTAGGTCATCATCTGCTGTCGATCCATCCTGTCACTTAGCTCAAAGAGCTAAGGCACAATCCCTCATACATATCTCCAGTCTATCACATCCTTATCTCTCATTTGGAAGCATGATCCCCAATTTATCTTCTTCCACTAGCCCTTTAGCCATTCCTAATCAACTAGTGCAATTTATAATTAAGTGTCACTCTAAGAGTCTCTTCAATCTCAAATAATGAGAAAAGCTTAACTTGCTCTTTTCCATGATTCATGCTATAAAAAACAAAATCATACAACTTCTACGATTCTTTTTAAAAGTTTCAATCTACCTTTAAAACCATTCTCAAAGTTTATGAAATCATATTGTTCCATCCCAAGCCTCATCAGCAAATCATACCACATATCACCCATTCCTTGGCATAATCTCAAAATAAGTAGAACCAAAAATCCCAAGTCTATCAGGGCTTATCATCTTTAAATCTACTTTCCTTGGCAAAACCAGAAGTTGAGGCACATCTCCCAAAAAGCCTTCATCAAGAAGCTTAAACCAAAAGCCTTCATCAAGAAGCCCAAATCTAAAAGCCTTCATGAAGAAACCCAAATCCAGAAGCTTTTATTAATAGGCCCAAATCCAGAAGCCTTCATCAAGAAGCCCAAATCTAGAAGCCTTCATCATGAAGCCCAAATCAAGAAGTTTCAACCTACCTTCAAACTAAAAGGCCTTCACCATGAAGCCCATGAAGCCCAGATCCAAAAGCCTTCGCCATGAAGCCTAAAACCAAAAGCCTTCATCATAAAGACTAAATCAAGAAGCCTTCACCATGAAGCCCACTCCTAAAAGGCCTTCATTTATGAAGCCCATGATCTCCTTTAAGGCAAAATCAGACTAAGCCTTTCAAATGGATTTCCTAACTAGACCTACCCTCTTTAGCCAAGACCTTTCCCTACAAGAACTAATTCTCAACCGTAACTTTCAATAGGCAAACCGAGTTGAGCCACTCATGTTGACATTCCCACACCCTTCGTCTTTCAAGAGACATAACCTTCTCTAAATCTAACACCAAAGCCAAACAGATAGTTTTGATCCTAATCCTTCTAACACCAAAGCCGAACAGATAGCTTTGATCCTAGCTTTTCTAACATCAAGGCTAAACAAGTAGCTTTGTTCCTATTCCTCCTGACTTCAAGGCCAAACAAATAGCTTTGATCCTATTCCTCCCAACACCAAAGCCAAACAGATAGCTTTGATTCTAACTTTTCTAACATCAAAGTCGAATAAATAGCTTTGTTCCTATTCCTCCTGACATCAAGGCCAAACAAATAGCTTTGATCCTATTCCTCCCAACACCAAAGCCGAATAGATAGCTTTGATCCTAATCATTTTAATACTAAAGCCAAACAGATAGCTTTGATCCAAACTTTCCCAACCAACAAGGCCAAATAGATAGTTTTGACCTTAATCCTCCCAATCATCAAAGCCAAACAGATAGCTTTGACTATAATCCTCCCAACCACTAAAGCCAAACAGATAGCTTTGATCCCAATCTTCCCAAACATCAAAGCCAAATAGATAACTTTGATCATACTCTCCCTAATAGTAGGGCTGAATAGGTGGCCTTGTTAAACCAATTTGAATTCCCTAGGTGGACCAAATCTCCAAATCTTAAAGTCTAGGCAAAATAGATAGCCTTGATTAAAATTCACCAAATCATCTTTACCTCCAAAAATTAGGCTGGACATATAGCCTTAATTGAAGATCACCATGACCATTCTCATATCCAATGCCAAGGTCAAACCAATAGCCATTGACAAAACCTCATTTATCCTATGGGCCCTCTCCCAAAAGGTTCATATCTTTATACAATGTTTGTACTTCATAAGGTTCAGTTTGCACAAAGCATGAATGTCTTCATGCATGATAAGCATAAGCATATATCACAAGCCTAGAGTCTGACATGGTATAGCCCAGGTTCTAACATGGCATAGCCTAGAATTTGATATGGCAAAAGAACATATAAGCCAAAAATCTGATGTTGCAAGAGCACAAGCCCAAAGTTTAACATGGCATCTCTTCCTAGGGTTCACTGTCATCAGAATTGCCTTTTACTTAAAGCTAATTCTGATAAGGGGGCAGGTGTGAACCCTTAAATTTGCACCCTTATGATCTGGCTGTAACTTGACAACTACTAAGAATAGCGTGCTACACATACGGCGGTCTTGCTAGCCAGTTAATAGCCAGAGGTTAAGGGGGTAGCGCCTCTTGTGGGGTACGGGGCAATGCCCCATTGAAAAACAAATTTCTTGAATCTTTCACCTCAAGTAGACTGCTTTTTAGTCATGAACTCATAGAATCAAACCGGGCTCAAATCAAATCTAAAATGGATTAGAAACAGCCAAAAATGAGCAAAAATAGGTTGGACTAGTTGTTTGGTGATGCGCCACTACTTTGGGTGGCACGCTGGCGGCAGGGCGGCATGCTTAGCCTACCGGCGATAAGGGTAGCACGCCCAACATGTTGCCTAGCTGGCCAGTATGCTACGGGTGCCTACCGTGTCGCCGACAAGCTATCGGTGCCCCCAGCACCCCTTCACTAGCTTTATAAATTTTGTTGCTTTTCAGCTCATTTGGGGGGGGATTCCAATGCAGAAACTCTCTTATATTGCTGTACTGAATGTGCTAAAATTTTGTTTGAAATTTGATACTAAAATCTATCATTTCAAATTCTTTACACTGTTTTGCTAACCTTTTGCTGTTTAAGGTTCAACTTTGGAGCTCGCCCTGTTCATCCGAAAATCAAGGAAAGCAAAGGTATAATTCCTTTTGTCCATTTTCAAAATTCTAAACTCAGATCTAGAATTCTCTTTAGGTCTAAAACAAAAAGGATCTAAAATTTATTAATTTAAGAATCAGAATTAAATTAATAAACAAACTGATAAGCACTTAATTGACTACACTTTACCCCTTATTTTAAATAATATTTTATCCTTAAATTAAGTTTGATTTGTTTGTTTATTGTTTTTCTAGAGTTCTTTTAGTTAATCCAGTGCCAAATGATGCCATGAATCAAATATGACTCAGAATGGTGAAAGATCCAAGCCAAAATGCTAAACTTTTGGAAAAAGATGGGCAGACACGGGTGGAGCCACCATTGAGATTTCACCTGTGGGACAGACACCACTGAAATCCCACCATAGATACCACCCGTGTGATAAGAGCAAATTAGAAAAAAAAAACATCCAATAGCCTCCCATTGGTGGAGCCACCACTGAGGTTTCACCCGTGGGCCCTTGTCATCATAGCCACCACTGGAACCCCAGTGGTGGCTCCAATGGTGGGAGGTTAAATGTCAACAATATAAATCAGATTAAATAGCATTTTAAAGGGAGCCACCACAGAGTAAAAATAGAGATTTAAAAGGGTTGGCTAAGCCCTAAAGTCATGAGAAAGGCTTGAAGGCTAGAGATACTGATGATTTAATCAAATCAAAGATTAAGATCCAAGGGGAAGTGGAAGATTGAAGAGAAGATTTCAAAGAACATCTTCAAGATCTGTTTAAGATTTCTTCCTTTTTTATTTTCTGCATCTTTGTTCTTCAATTTTAATATGAACTAATTATATTTGTAATGAACCCTAGTTTTGATTGTATAGATTAAAGGATTTAAACTTTAATCAATTTATCTTTGGTTGTTTTATTTTCATGATAAATCTTATTATTCTAATTAGCAATTTGCTAGCTTGTTGATTGGATATTATTTCTATATTGGACGAGTAGAGATATCCTGATATAGATAGATCACTCATGGGAATAGAGAGTTGATTGGGGTGCTAGAGATAGACCTACAAGACTTCTTTGGATGTTAATCTCTTGAACTTAATGCTGCTCCTATTTGATTATAGGTTGAGAAGAGATTCCCCTATAATACTTAAGAAGTTAGGGATTTAATCACTTGAGAAAGGTTTTTATCTAATTTAGTGAGAGTCCAATTCAATCCATTGTTTGATATATATGAGAAACTAGGGGGATTTATATCTAGATTAGCTTTGCCTAGATTATTTCCATCAATATCATTTACTTGTTTTCTTTTATTAGCTTAGTTAATTTATCTTATTTCAATCAATCTACATCTTGATCAACTAGACAATAATCGAAGTTTGCGCTAGTACTTATACACTATCCTCATGGAGACGATACTCATATACTTAGTACTTTATTACTTGATAACAACCTGTACACTTGTAGTTTGTTAGTGTGCATTTTGGCACATCAAGTTTTTGGCTTCATTGCTGGGGATAGTTTTATAATATTACGAATATTAATAGAGATTATTGATCTAGTTTTTATCTTTATATTTTCATATTTGTTTTTGTTTTTTACTTTCCTTTTTTATTTGTTTTATTTTTTCTATTTTATTTGTTTTTTTCTATTTTACGTTTTTGTTTTGTTTTAAGTTTGTGTTTCCAAAAAAAAAAAAAGAAACAGAAAAATTTCTCCATGGCTGATCAAAACTATCAGGATTGGAACTTTTACCCAAATATAGAATGGGGATACCAGGGAAATTAGTATCACGATCATGGGTATATCTATCACACTGATTTCCTAGAGGAATATGAATGGAAAGCACCAACAGAGAAGTCATCCCTTGAGCTTGCATTAGAAAGATTCACGGCATCTATGGAGAATTGGGTAGGGGAATTGGACAAAAGACATGAGGCATTGGCAGTTGGCTTCCCAACTCAATTTGAAATGGACACTACATTGGAGGATGACGAGCATGCATAAGAGGAGCAGAGGTTGGAAGAGATGTTTATGACTTTAGTGGAAGCTACAAAGAAAAGATTTCAGAGCATCGAGACAACTCTAGAACACCAATAGACTTCTCTTCACAATCTAGAGAATTTCGCTGGGCAAATTTTGAAATTGCTAAGTCAGAGACCTAAAGGCAATTTTCCTAGTGAAACCAAAGCCATTCTGAAAGAACAACAAAGGACCACTACCACAACTTGGCTGTGGAATGATGATAATGATGAAGAAGAGAATGGTAAGGACAATTTGGGGCTACTGCACACAAAATTTGATGATTGCTTAAGTGTGCAACCCCAAATCCAGCAATGGGGAATGAATGGAGTGGAATCTAGTGTTGAAGAACTCTCTTTTGATGATAGTGAGATATGGGAAAGTATGGAGGGGGAAGTTATGCATGCTGAAAATCACACCTCCCCCATTTTTCCAGCCCTCCCACTTTTTGAAGAGAATGATAATAACCCACTCACAACTCTAATACCCACCCTTCCTTTACCCTAATTTTCATCAAATGAACACCTAGCCACACATGATCCCACACCTTTGCTACCTTTCTTTAAGTGTGTATTTGTTAGAGAATCAAGTATGTGGCCAGTACTTGTAGTCTCTAAATTTTCTTTGGCGAGGGAAATTTGTTTTATGGAGGTGTTAAAGCAAAAGGTTAGTGAATTTGGGTGGCGCATCTTGGAATTACAAGAGGTGGCTGCCATTGGCAATGTACATGCTTTCTTTGGTGCCAAAGCTGAAATCCCTACACTTAGCCTGTGAGTAAGACTATTTGATGATGGTTCTATACCCGATAAGCTTTAGTTTACACATAATGGAGAATCAAAAATAATTTTTGTTGCTAAACAAAGGCTATGCGAAGGCCACAACCTTTGTATATTCTTTTTTTTATCTTAGTTTATGGAGGTAGACAGCACAAGGAAACCTTTGAGCCATTGGTGGAAGATGAATAACGATAATGTCCAGCTAATACGATGTTAAAGAAGCGTTGAATGGGAGGCAACCCATTGATGGTCTATTTTAGTTTTTATTTTTATTTTCTTTTTGTTTTGTTTTGTTTTTATTTTACTTTGAATGGATCTTACTTTGGTTGTAGTTCGATTTTTCTCTATGCAGAAACTTTGATCATGGCACATTCTTACTAGAAGGAGCAGCAGCACGATTCATATGGTACATCATTTAGGGTAGTTAATTCTCTCTTTTACTTTTTCATTTACCTCATTTATAACACATTGGGGACAATGTGTTACTTAAGTGTGGGGAAGAGGCATATTACTGTGCCCTATCTTTTATGAATCTTGCATTTAAGTGAATTGAGTTGTGGCAATAGTTTGATTTGAAATTAACTCTCTCTAGTGATAAATTGGTCTAATTTTGCTATGATAATGACTTGTTGCAGTGTGGATTGAATGTGATGGTCATGATTAGGAAATTAAATTTTTGCAAATCTTTTTGCCTGAAATTTGAAACTTTAATTACACTTTTTAGCCTAGTTTATTCCACTATTACTTTTGTTCTACTTTAGTAGAAATGCTTAATCCCTTAGGTGGCTTGACTATTTTTCTTGAAAAAAAAAAGAAATAAGTATGTATATTAAACAAAAAAGATTATGCAAAGAAGCTTTGAAAATGTTTACATATTCCTCTATTCTTGACTCTTTAAACAAAAGGGAGTTGAAAATATAAATAGTGCTAGTAGCCATTTGAATGTGTGATTCTAGTTGAGTAACTGGGGACCGGCACCACAAGTATTTGCATTTGCGTAAAAAGGTTAGGATGACAATTCAAACAAGTCAGGCTCCTTAGTTAATTAAAAAGAAAACATGAATTGAAATGTATAATCAATGAAAAGTTGAGTGAGTAGTCAAGCACATATGGGAAAAACTCTTATAAATCTACTTTGCTTGAATTTTTATTTCTGTGGAATTATTTGCTCAAATTTGTAACTTTAGAATTTAGGTTTCAGATTTTTGAGATTTGTTTTAGAGATTTCTTGATTTGGCTACAATGTTTGAGCCTTGCTGATTTCAAGTTGTTGTAAATCTTTTTGAATTTCTTTAACTAGAGAGGGTAGGTTTTATCTCTTACTGTTGTTACAATTTAATTTGCTTGAGGACAAGTAAATACTCAAGTGTGGGGGAATTTGATAAGCACTTAATTGACTACACTTTACCTGTTGTTTTAAATAATATTTTATCCTTAAATTGAGTTTGATTTGTTTGTTTATTGTTTTTCTAGAGTTCTTTTAGTTAATCCAGTGTCAAATGATGCCATGAATCAAATGTGACTCATAATGGTGAAAGATCCAAGCCAAAATGCTAAACTTTTGGAAAAAGATGGGCAGACACGGGTGGAGCCACCACTGAGATTTCACCTATGGAACAGACACCACTGAAATCCCACCTTAGATTCCACCTATGTGATAAGAGCAAATTAGAAAAAAAACATCCAGTAGCCTCCCACAGGTGGAGCCACCACTAAGGTTTCACCCATGGGCCCTTGTCGTCGTAGCCACCACTAGAACCCCAGTGATAGCTCCAGTGGTGGGAGGTTAAATTTGAGCAATATAAATTAGATTAAACAGCATTTTAAAGGGAGCTGCCACAGAGCAAAAATAGAGATTTAAGAGGGTTGGCTAAGCCCTAGAGTCATGAGAAAGGCTTGAAGGCTAGAGATATTGATGATTTAATCGAATCAAAGATCAAGATCCAAGGGAAAGTGGAAGATTGAAGAGAAGATTTCAAAGAACATCTTTAAGATCTGTTTGAGATTTCTTTCTCCTTTATTTTCTGCATCTTTGTTCTTCAATTTTAATATGAACTAATTATATTTGTAATGAACCCTAACTTTGATTGTATAGATTAACGGATTTAAACCTTAATCAATTCATCTTTGGTTGTTTTATTTTCATGATAAATCTTATTATTCTAATTAGCAATTTGCTAGCTTATTGATCGGATATTGTTTCTATATTGGATGAGTAAAGATACCCTAATATAGATAGATCACTTATGGGAATAGAGAGTTGATTGGGGTGCTAGAGATAGACCCACAATACTCCTTTGGATGTTAATCTCTTGAACTTAATGCTGCTCCTATTTGATTATAGGTTGAGAAGAGATTCCCCTATAATACTTAAGAAGTTAGGGATTTAATCACTTAAGAAAGGTTTTCATCTAATTTAGTGAGAGTCCAATTCAATCCATTGTTTGATATATATGAGAAACTAGGGGGATTTATATCTAGATTAGCTTTGTCTAGATTATTTCCATCAATATCATTTACTTGCTTTCTTTTATTAACTTAGTTAATTTAGCTTATTTCAATCAATCTACATCTTGCTCAACTAGACAATAATCGAAGTTTGCGCTAGTACTTATACACTATCCTCATGTAGACGATACTCATATACTCACTACTTTATTACTTGATAATGACCTGTGCACTTGCAGTTTGTTAGTGTCCGTTTCAGCACATCACAAACCAATGCCTTTTTCCAGAACCCCTCATTCACAAGAAGGAAGAACTGCATGAGGTTTGATTCCTATTCAATAGGATACGCAGGCTGCCATTCTAAAAAGGCATCAACTCCAAAATCTTTTTATTAACATTTTTCCCTTTCACTTTGATTTATTTATATTAATCCTTTATTTTTTATTATGCATTAACTTTGTAACAACCCACACCCACCCTAGGAATTTTCGTGATAAATTGCTTGATTTAGAACTATTAAGGTTAAGTGTGTGCTTTTGTGAAAATTAGTGATCTAAGTGATTGATGAGTATGTGGCATATTAAATTAATTTTAATATGGATAATATGAGTTGATATTGTGAAATAAATGATTTACATGAAGTGCAGTTGCATAAAAGAATTTATTTTAGAATAAAATGAATTTTCATGCATAAGACAATTTTTAAGCATAAAATAATTTAATGAGTATTTTTAAAATATTTTAAAATAAATATTTTTGGGGGAAATGTTACAGAAATAATAAGAAAAATATTCTTTTTATTTTTAATTTTACTCAGCTTGAAATTTAAATAAAAGCCCAAATATCCAAAAGCCCACTACACTAAAATCCTCCTAACCTAGCTCATTAAGGGTATTAGTGGAAATTTCACCAAAACCCTAATATAAATTCTAAAATTCAGCTAGACCAAAGTTCTAGCAGCCATCACTTTATTCTTTCTATATCTTGGCAGAAAAATCCTCTCAAAATAGTTATCTCTATCAAAATTAAGAAAACACCTTTTCGTTTCGCGATTTCTTGACCGTAATCGTAAGTTTTTCTTTTCTTTCAATTTCTAAACTGATTTCTATAAAATAAATTATGGAAAAATTATTTTGAACTAGTTGAAAACTGATTTTTATAGATTTAATTCTATTTGGGTGAGTTTTTGGGAGAGAAAATCTATTTTCTACCAAAAACACAATTCTTTTTGCAAGATTTCTCCAAAGGTGAATTCTATAACTTAAAATCACAATTTTTATGCATAAGCATCACGAGAAAAGAAGGGGGGGGGGATAGTTTGTGTATTTTTGTTCTCTAAACTGATTTTTGATTTTTTTTAATGAAAAATATTAGATTAAATAATATTTCTGCATATTTCTATGACGACCGGAAAGTTTCGAAAAACAAAAGAGTTTAAGGTTTTTGTGTTAGAACTTGGAAGTTAGAAAATTCTATTATTGAATTGACATATGGCTGCCAATTTGTGTGAGGAAGTACTCTAATATGATATTTTTTTTGTTTAGATGAAAAATAATGATTTGAATCATATATCTATTTATTGCTGAAATGAACGAAAACCGCAGAAAGCACGAAAACTCATGATTTTTCACCTAAGCCTTTAAACTTGGAAATTTTTTGTCTAGATCCTATCTATGGCTGCTGAATCATGTGTGGATATGTTCTAAACTAATATTTGCTATGATTGAATGAAAAATAATAGTTTAAACAACCTGTTTACATATTTCTGAAATGACCAGAAAATACCGAAAACAAGAAAACTCATGGTTTTGTGCTCTATAATTCAAAAGTTGAATTTTTATGTATAAACAACACCAAGTGTGGCCAATTCATATGGATTAAAATTCTAAAATGATTTTTGTTGTGTTTACATGAAAAATCTTGGTTCAAACCATGTTTTTACATATTTCTGAAATAGACAAAAAGTGTGAAAATAAAAAGAATTTAGTTTTTACCTTGGTGATGCATTAGGCCTACATGAATATTTTTGTCCCAATGTTTATAATTTTTATGTGATGTGTTTTGATGATTATTGACATGTATGTATGTATAATAAATGATAAAATTTCATGTTAGTTGAAGGTATGATCCTAGATAAGCTTAAATGCATTATGGTATACTTAAGGTATACTTAAGGTATCTTAACCTTGTATTGAGATTAGAGTACAAATATGATTGGAAATATGGAACTAGATGTTATGATGACTTGATAATAAATACATGGTTTTGAGTTGATGAAGTGACAATTGAATAAAAAGGATCATAAGAGTTAAGCATGACACTTGAAAGGTTAATTGTTAAGTTGACATGTATACAAGTGTAGAATGTATTAAGATGATTGTTAAAGTGAAATGATATTGAGATAATAATATTGTGATGACCTTACAAAGGCATTAACATGATTGTAATGTGTTCTCATGTGAACCTATAAGGCCTAAGTGTGCAAGACTTTTAAAGTCAATGTATTATGTGCAAGTGATGAGTACACCTATATGTGATCTCTAAGTGTATGTATATGCTCTATATGCATGGGTAGTTATGGGACAGGAGCATTATGAGTAAATAAATACTAAGTATTAAATCAAATATTATGTTAGAGTTTAAGGAGCTTTAGAAGTGCAAAGGGACTACGTATACTAGGAGCAAAGGAACCCCAAGGTGAGTAAACTCTATATTCCTGTTTCAAGTGTGAGTAAACATCGTATTCATTCTACAAGTGCAAGTAGCATTTTGTTATGTTACAATTATGTGATACCATGTTATGTGAGCCTTTGTGATCTTTGAAACCCAATTTCTTTCTATCCTAAATATTATTAAATGATTTCTTTGACAAGCTTGGGTTGCCAAAGGACATTTGGTCCAAAACTAGTTTGTTTATCCAATGCGAACTTCTTATGACTAACACCCTAACTTATAGTCTTTTTGGAACTATACTATCATTGTATCTTTTGTTTGAAAGCTAAACCACTATTGTTATTGGAATACATGTTATTGTTGTCTTATGTGATATTGTTAATTGTGATTACCATTAGCTCTAGCTATGGTACCTTTTACCCTTTATGCAGAATCCTTGTGCTGATGCGGGTAATCATCGAAACCTATGCACATTGTCTTAACCCAATGGATAGGGATAGTGTATCCACCTCAGCTAAAAAGGGGCGGTTCTAGCCATGGAGCCTGATCAGCTTCATGCCTTGTAAGTGATAGGAGTTGGAATTTGGTATAAGGCCACCTCTCCTTTATAAGTTTGAGTGATAGAGCAATAGCCTTCACTCTTTATAAGTTATAAGTATGATTTCTACAAACTTGCCAAATTGAACTTTTGTTAAATTGTAACCTGATTCATGAATTATAAATCATGAACTATATGAATAAGTTATGTGTTTCCTTTTCAAAGGAATATGTGATATGTATGTGCCTTATCGTTTACTCATTGAAATCTTCTATCTCACCCCTTTTTTTTTCCTCATGTGGTTCCAGGTGAGCAAATGTGAGGAGGTAAGGTGATGGCTCAAGCATTCTACTTCACTTGGGGAATTCCTTATTCGAGTTATCAATAATACTAATTTATGAAATCTTGTCATTAGATGCTCCGGGAATGTTGATTGATACTTATTGATATATATTATTTTCCTTATGGATTTATATGTAATAATTTATTTTAGACTTCCGCAATTTAAGGTATTCATCTAAATGATTAAACGAGTTATTGTAAGAGGTTTGGTAAGATCTTAGGCATGATTTATTTATATGTAAGTGGGTTCTATAGGCGTGGGTGACCTTATGTCTCCTTATATTCTAGGACCGTTATAAGGTTGGGATGTGACAAACTTAGTTGAGGAATGTGTGCTTTTCCTAGTACCTATAAGGGCTAGAGGAAAGATCCTCCTTATTTTAATTGTTTTGGCTTTGTAATAATTAAGTAGGATTTACTTTTGCTTATTTATCTATATTTTTCATTCCATCTTGTCATATATATTAGTTTCATGCATCATTTTATTCCTATTCATACATACAAATTCCTTTTTAAGAGTTATTTTGTAATTTTTAGCCAAACTAAATAAAATTATATTTTCTTAATTATGTAATTACCAAAACCTGATCCCTAAGCTCTCTTTGGTCACTCATGGATTAGTGCTTTTTTGTTGAGATAAAAATCAAAAAATTTTTGGAGTCAATCAATTTGGGTTTTCTTTAATTTTTCCAATTAAAATAAATAAATTGAAGCGGCGACTCACTTTCACAACTTCTAAATTACAAAAATCAATTTTTTGAACTCACAGCGAGTTCTAATCATGGAGTTTCTTTCGAAGAGCATTTCGATTCCTCAGCAGATCGAACCGGTGCTCGAGTGAGGCCTCACAATGACCAAACCATTTTCTTTTATCATTTTAAAGTAGGGGCACCTTCCTTCTATATATTTACCTTTCTAAAATGGGGGCATCTTCCTCCCAAAAAATCAACACTTTTATACCAAGTTAATCCTTCATAGGTTTAAGGTATCCAATAATTGCATAATCTTATGCACTTTGCATTAAACAGGCTCCTAAATCAAGATGGATCATCAATCTAAATTTTCAGAGCAAGACATATCATCGATATGAAAAAACCATCATCAATCAGAATTTTTAAACCAAGATTGGGACCATCGACATCTCCAACATTAATCTATGCCTTAGTTATATATCTTCTTTATAATCAGACCCATCTTAGGATAGCTGTAGGATTCATATCTTAAATCTAAATTAGGTATCTCTTTTAATCAAACCCATCTCAGGATAGTCTTAGGATCCATACCTTAAATTTGAATTAGGTATCTCTTTTAATCAGACCCATTCTAAGATAGCCTTAGTATCACCAACCTAGCATAGGGTTGGGTTTATCTTTCAAACTTATCAGACCATCCTAAGATAGCATTAGGATCATTAACCTAGTATAAGGTTATATTTCTCTTTCAAACTTTTTAGACCATCCTAGGATAGCGTTAGGATTATTCCACCCATAAGTGTCTAGTAACGATTACTTAGGCATCCCTATGGTTCATTTTTTCATTCCATCCTTTTATCAACTCCACCTATAAATGTTTAGAAACAAACACCCAAACATCCTTGTGGTTCCTTTTTCTAGCTAGCCTTCACTATAAAATTCAACCATAGCTTTCACCCGAATATGTCTAAACCCTAACCCATACATCACTTTGGTTCCTTTTTTCATCCTTCATCTCTGGGTTCATTATCATCAGAATTGCCTTTCAAAGACAACTCTGATGAGGGAGCAGCTGTGAACCCTTAATTTTGCACCCTTATGATCTGGCTGCAGCTTGACACCTGATTAAATTAGTGCATTACATAAAGCCAAAACGGCAATCTTGCTAGTCGATTAGTAGGCAAGGGTCAATGAGCAAAGCCCTATTGAAAAAATGGATTTCCTCAAATTTGCACCTCCATATGACTAACACTTTGATTACGAACCCATAACATCAAATCAGGCTCAAATCAAATCAGAAATAGGCCAAAACAAGATGAAATATGGTCAAACTGTGAACCTTTAATTTTACACCTCATCATTCAGCCGCAGCTTGACACATGCTAAGATTAGTGTACAATGTAGAGCGAGCATGGCAGTCCCGCTAGCTAGTTAGTGGGCTAGGGTCAAGAGGCCAGCACTTCCAGAGCTAAAAATGGACTTTCAATCATATTAGTACGTGCTTAATTTTTAAACACTAGTTTTCCTACTTTGACCGGACATTCTATATCAGACAATATTTCTCTAAAACTAACTGAATCTTTTCTCAAATTGACTGTTCAATTATTCTAAAATTAATTTCAAATCTATCAAAGCTTAGTGATAAGATTTTTGAACTCTATAACTCCTAAAAACTGACCTGAAAGTCTCAAAAATTGACCCAAAATCTCTAAAAATCAACCAAAAAAGAATCTTGGAACGCGAGCCAGTCGTGCCATGTGGCTGCCACAGGGAAGCCTTACAATGCTGCGTTAACTCTGTGTGCTGCAACCTCTAGTGCTGTGTGATGTTGTACCTGTCTGATGCTAGTGGATCCATTTCTTGCATAGAAAGTGACGCTTTTACCCCCTTTTAGCCCAATTTTTAGCCCTTTCTAGGCCTACCCCTCATTGTCTTTTCACATTTTCACTACCTAAACTACCCTCAACCCCATTTGCCTATAAATAGGCCCCTTATTTCCTTATTTCTCTTCACCTCCAAAGTTGATATTGATGGTTATCTATCAACTTTTCTTCTTCTCTCTCCATCCACTCTCTGATTAATTAATTAATTTTTTTAATTAATTAATTATCTCACCCTAACTAAGTTAATTAATCTTTTTAATTAGCTAAAACTCTTTTTTAATTAATCACTCAATTAATTAATTAATTAATCTTTTTAATTAATTAATTAATCACTTTTTAAAATTAAATTAATCATTTTTCTTAATTCCCCCTTCCTCCAAAATAATTAATTAATCTTTTTAATTAATTAATCCATCAATCCTTTTCATTATATTAATTAGTTAATTAATCATTTTAATTAATTAGTTAATCTTCCAATGCATCCAATCACTTGATCTCGATAAAAAGGAACTTCAGTATAGTAAAACCCTCCGCCCAACAAAAGTTAAGGTATCAGCCTTTTCCTCTCAAACCTAAATCAAATCAATTAATCCAATCAACCCTTAAATCCCTCCATTTAATCGTGGAATGAACTATGTGAGTTTTGATCCCCATTGTTTTCTCATAGTTTTATCTTATTTTTTTTGTTCCTTTAATTGTTAATTTATAATTTATTTTTATGATTTTATGATATTTTTAATATGTTTGTTAAGTTGTTTTTAGTTGCATTAAATAATTAAAGAAATTGAAGTTTAGAGCAAAGACAGAAAATTCGGCAAAGCGTTGCACAGTAGGAGGAATGCCATCATTCGGTAGCCAAGCCCCCTAGCAATCAGCATGCCACCCTAGTGCTCACAGGAGCCCTTGGTGCACGCAGTAGAAGCTAGCCAGCAGCAAGCCATTAGCACACTCCCAACAGCACCTCATAGGAGTCCTTGGCGCATGCAGTTGAAGCTGGCCATCAGCAGGTCATTAGCACGCTCCCAGCAGCACCTTGCAGGAGTCCTTAGTGCATGTAGCATAAGTTGGCAAGTAGCAAGCCATTAGCATGCTCCTAGCAATGCACACAGTAAGCATCCCAGTGCGCACCACAATCTGCCTGCCTTCCTCAGCAGCCCTGCTGTGCCCAGCTGCCTTTCCCAGCACCTTGTAGTAGCTTGATTCCTTTTAGTTTTCAGATTTCAACATTTAGATTAGAATTTTGCTCTTAGGGAATTTGTTTGTGAAGATTCAAGAGATTGAATAAGATAAAACAGATTGATCAATGTAGTTTAATTCTTATTTCTTTATTATAATTCTTTTTGGGATTATTGAATTGATATAATTAATTCAATGGATTCTTTTGATTATAATAAAATTATGATGAATTCTTTATTTCCCATGAGTTAATTTCATTCTTGTCTAGGGTTTGTATGATATGTTCATGATATGGAATTGAATATAATCCCATTTGATTATTTTTATTATTCCTAATTAAATTGATTGGTTGTTATTGAACAATTGCTTAGCTACCAATTGTTTGACTTAGGTTTTAAATGAAGGAATGAGAGTTGAAGTTTAATTCCAGAATTCATTCCTTTAGGATCTTGAAACCAATTAGAAATATAAGTTTTAAGATTATGCTTTAGTTTTTGATATATGATTTGATAGAATGATTTCTATGAATGTGATTGCTAATAGATTGATTTTTATTCTTTGAGTAGTTAGAAACTAAGGTTTTAAGCATAATCAAATGGGTATATTCATGAACATGTAGGATTGGTAAACTAAATACAAACCCTAGGCATCCTACATTCATTGCTTTTAAACCTATTGCACTTTAATCCATAGTTTCTTTTAGTTTCCTATTTTGCAATTATTTCTCTTCAAATCATTCCAATTCTTTTCATTTAATTTGCTTTAAATCGAGAAAAATATTTCCATTTGCAATTCCTTAAGAGATACAACCTTGGGTGCTTCCAATATACTACAATTACCCCCATATACTTGCAGGTCGCTTTTGGATAGTATATTTTGAGGCGAACAAGTTTTTTAGAGCCATTGTCGGGGAATTGCAAGGTGAATTTGTTTATTTCACTGTAATTATTTTTGTTTCTAGTTTTTATTTACATTTGTTTTTTGAGATTTTTATGCTAGGGAGAAGATCTCTAGAAGGAGAGATTATCCCTTTTATTGATAACATTCACAGGGTTGGTGGAAGGAGATTTGACCCAATTAAAGAAGAAATTGATCAAGAAGAATAAGCAGAGATGGCAGAGGACCGCCGACCTATGAAGGAGTATGCTTGGCCAATCATAGGCACTGCAACATCATGCATTAGACTCGATGTGGCTACATAGAATTATGAGCTGAAGAACATACATTATAGCATGCTCCCATCCTTTTGTAGAGTGCCAAATGAAGACTCCCTCAATTTCATTAGGGATTTCTACTCCACCATACAACCTTTCCTCTATAAGGTCTAACTAAAGATCAGTTGCAGATGAGATGCTTTCCTTACACCTCAAAGGACAGAGCTAAATCTTGGCTGATGACACTTACTTCTAATTCATTGACTACTTGGGTACTTGGGAGGAGGTGTACAATAAATTCATGAGGAAGTTCTACTCTTACTAAAAGAAGGCTTATTTGAGATTGAAGATTGCAACCTTCATGCAAATGGAAGGAGAGCCTTTTCATGAGGCATGCGAAAGATTCAAGATGTTGCAAATTCAATGCCCACCATCACTATCCATTGCAATTGCTTAACCAGTTCTTTTATAATGGGCTCACATTCTGAAGCCAAAGCATAGTTAACAATGCAGCTGGAGGGGTAATGGGAGAGATCACTGCTGAGAAAACTTATGACCTTTTCGAGATCTTAGTGCTAACTCTCAGTAGGAAAGTGTGAGAGGGAGAAGAGTAAGAGTTGAAGAAGGAGCTCCAGGGAAAGATATGGCTATGCAAATACCTAAGCTCACTAGACAAGTCAAGCTCCTAACCATGAAGAGGAACACACCAGTTCAACAACAAGAGGTATGTGGTGTTTGTGGTATTTTTGGTCATGGTGCTAATATTTACCTTTTAAGTTTTGATCCTTTTGTAAGTGATTATGAGCAAGCACAAGCCTTAGATGGTTTCTAACCTAGGGTGAGAAATGACCCCTTTTCCAATACCTACAACCAAGGTTGGAAAAACGATCCAAAGTTTTCTTGGAGAAATGACAATGAATAGCAACAGCAGCCTTAGTTTCAAATATTGCAAAGAGGCTAACCATTTCAAGGAGAATCATAAAACTAATAATAGCAAAGGAAGCTATCTTTGGAGGATAGCTTGAATGCTTTCATTCAAGCTAGCACTAAAATGCAAGAGGCCAATGATAGAAGATTTGACTATTTGGAAGTAGCAGTGCGAAATGTAGAGATTCAAGTTGGTCAAATTGCAAATCAAGTGCAATCAAATAAAAAAGGGAAACTTCTTAGCCAACTGGAGCAAGCTAAGTCCATCACTATTCTTTGGAGTGGTAAGATAATAAATGATAATGTTGGTGAAGTTTCTAACTATGTAGTGGAGGAAGAGAAAGGGATGGAGACACCCTCTCCATTTAAGTTACATAAAGTGAACGATCCTTATCGACCTCCTATTCTATTTCCAGGCCATTTGAAAAAAGATAAGTAGGACAATAATTTGATGAGCTTTTCATAATGCTATCCAAGGTAAGTATCAATTTGCCCTTGCTTGATGTGATTAAGAATATGCCTGCATATGGAAAATTTTTTAAGGAGCTGAATTCTAAGAAAACAAGGCTAGAGATGGAGGAAAAAGTAGTAGTGTCAGAGGTGATTAATGCTATACTCTAACAAAAATTACCTCCGAAAGCTAAGGATCCTGGTAGTTTTGTCATTAACTTTAGTATGGGCAGTGGTGAAAAGGGTAAAGGCATGTTAGATTTAGGTGCTAGTATTAATTTGATGCCATATGCCTTATTTAAGCAATTGAATATAAGAGAGCTGAAACCCACTAAAATGAGCTTGCAATTAGCTAATAAGTCATTGAGATTTTTTAGGAGAATTATAGAAGATGTGCTAGTGCAAGTAGGAGGGTTGATAGTGCTTGTTGATTTTGTGGTGTTGGATATGGGAGATGAGTTGTCCAATAAGTCAGAATTGCATATCCTGATGGGTAGACCTTTTATGGCAACTACTAATACTTTGATTGATGTTAAAAATGGGAAATGGACTATGATTGTTTTAGGCCAAACTGTTGAATTTTCCATTTTTAATAGATTATCTGTTCCTACCACATCACTTATTGAGGAATGCTCTTCTATTGAATCCTTTGATACTACTGTCAAATATGTTCTTCTATAGGAATCCTATGATAAAAAAATGTTGCAGTTGCCTGTTGAACCCTAATAAAAAGTGTATGGGAGCTCTCAAATGTTCAAGGAATAGGCCAAAACTCTTCGTGATAAAAGCCATGTCCAAAAGTCCCTTGAACCATGTATGAAAGTACTACTCTATAACTCGTAGTGGTGTCACGATCTAGGTAAATCTAAACCCCATTGGAGTGGTCCTTTTATTGTGAATATGGTACATCCCTCTGGAGTAGTAGATTTGTTTAACTTTTGTAGAGATAAAATTTTTGGAGTCAATGGTTAGAGAGTTAAACCACATTTTGAGGGAGTAGAGAAATTTAAGGAATTTAAGGTTCCTTAATGTCTTCCAAAACGTCCAGCTAAGATGATGTTAAAGAAGCGCTCGATGGGAGGTAGCCCATCATTGTATTTAAAATTCTGTTTTTAAAATTTTGATTTTGTGTTTTATGTAGTTTTATCTATGAAATTTGTTTTGTCTTTTGAGTTGATGTTATGGCATAATTGGTAGATTAAATGTATTGTCTCGAGATTTGAGGAAAATTTTGCTAGCAATCTCAAGTTTGAATGTTTCAAATGTTTAGCACTTGTTATGATCTTAAAATGGTTTTTTTTTTCTGCCTCTATTTCATTGCAAAGCATGATAGACTTTACCTTACCATGGTGAGAATATTGAGCCTAAACACTTTTTCTTTGTTGTAATATTGTGTGTACCAGGTTGATTGAGCATCTTTAGAGCTTGCTTAGGCATACTTTTTTAAACCACATATTAATTTCAGTTCAAGCATTAAAATGATTAAGGCATTAGGTTTCACCCTTTAGCTTAAATGGCCAACCTTGAATGTTTATTTCCTTTAGTGAGCCACTTTGAGTCTTAACCTTTTCTTTAGAAACACATAATTTCACTTATCCTTTCACTATAATTTTCATCTATTTTGTCCCTCATTGAAGTTTTTGAGCATTTGAAAATCATTTTCTTGAAGGATGAGTGTGTTGATATTGCTTGAGGTTTAGCAAAGTTTTTAAGTGTGGGTTGGGAGAACATATTACTTTGGGGAACATGTTCTTGTGTATATCATGATAATTTAGACTTCATTTTGTAAAAATAAAAAAAAATTAAAAAATTAGGGATCCCAATAATAATAATAAAAAAAAGAAAGTTTTTTAGTGAAGTCTATTATTCTTTGAACATGTGAATTGCATTGCAAGTGTGGTTATATAGAATATGGAAAGATTTAGCAATGAGTTTGTGAAGAAATTAGGAAATAGTGTATCTTTGAGTGTTTCAAGTTGTTATTTGGTCTTTGAATGCTCAATAACTTAATGGTAAATTTATTTTCCCTTTTTCCTACCATTCCTAACCCATTACAACCAAATTAAATTAGTTATGGAGATTAGATTAATAAGCAAGTTTATGGTAGTTTGCCTTCAATTTTGGTTTTAATAGATCATTCTTGGCAACTTGAGAGAAACACTTAGTTGAGTGTGTGGTCTATCATTTTAGCTTTGTTTGGAGATAACTAATTCCTTAGAAGAGGAAACTTGTGCATACATTTGAAGTGTTTTTGCCAAGGTTGCTGCTTTATGAGTACTTAGATTGCTTGATGATTGTTGAGTTCTTATTTTATGCCATAACTATTGCTTGAGGACAAGCAAATTTCTAAGTGTGGGGCAGTTGTTTTCTTATAATTTTATCTTTTTTTTTTGTTTCTTTAATTGTCAATTTATAATTTATTTTTATGATTTTATAATGTTTTTAATATGTTTGTTAAGTTGTTTTTAGTTGCATTAAATAATTAAAGAAATGGAAGTTTGGGGTGAAGACGAAAAATTTAGTAGAGCATTGCACGATAGGAGGAATGCCATCGTGCGACAGCCAAGCCCCACAGCAACTAGCATGCCACCCTAGTGCTCACAGGAGCCCTTGGCACACACAACAGAAGCTGGCTAGCAGCAGGCCATCAGCACGCTCCCAATAGCGCCTCGTAGGAGTCCTTGGAACACATAGCAGAAGTTGGCTAGTAATAGTTCATCAATACGTTCCCAGTAGCACATGCAGCAAGCATCCAGTGCACGCCACAGTTTTCCTGCCTTCCCCAGTAGCCCTGCTGCCTTCCCCAGTGCCATATAACAGCTTTCTTCCTGCAGTCCACTAGTCCCTGGCATCTGCAGCAGCTCTCTAGTACACTGCAATAGGAAGTCACTTACTGCTTACCTGTCCCAGTGCCCAACTGCAAGATCCCAGTGCCCACTGTATCACCTCTGAGCAGATATTGAAGATTATCCAAGATTTTGAAGGATTTTTAACTCTAAATTGTTTTAGGAAAGTAGAAACAAAAAAAGAAATTTTGTTGTTTTAAATAGGGTCGTCTAGAGGAAGAGAAAAGGGATCAGAATTTTGAGGGGAATTTTTGGATAGTATCTTCTTTTCCAATTTTCTATTTCTTAATTTTAGTTTTCAGATTTCAACATTTAGATTAGAATTTTATTCTTGGAGAATTCGTTTGTGAAGATTCAAGAGATTGAATAAGATAAAACGGATTGATCAACGTGGTTTAATTATTATTTCTTTATTATAATTCTTTTTGGGATTATTGAATTGATAGAATTCAATGGATTCATTTGATTATAATAAAATTATGATGAATTCTTTATTCCCCATGAGCTAATTTCATTCTTGTCTAGGGTTTGTATGATGTGTTCATGATATGGAATTGAATATAATCCCATTTGATTATTTTTATTATTCCTAATTGAATTGATTGGTTGTTATTGAACAATTGCTTAGCTACCAATTGTTTGACTTAGGTTTTGAATGAAGAAACAAAAGTTGAAGTTCAATTCCAAAATTCATTCCTTTAGGATCTTGAAACGAATTAGAAATATAAGTTTTAAATTATGCTTTAGTTTTTGATATATGATTTGATAAAATGATTTCTATGAATGCGATTGCTAATATATTGATTTTTATTCTTTGAGTAGTTAGAAACTAAGGTTTTAAGCGTAATCAAACTTAATTTTCCCATTTAAAGTTAAATTAGGGTGGCAACTCCCAAAAATCATTTTCAAAATCAACCAAATCCGAACCTGAGGGTTCCATTGTGAGTCTAAACCCAAGTAAGCATCCTGATTCCCGTTAGCAAATCAGGCTAGTGCTTGGGCGAGGCCTCACATGAACCAGTAGGAAATCAAACTAGGTACAACCAAGACCAGGAGGCATCATAGCATGCTGCCAATCTAGCTAGCCATGCCATCGAGCCGGCTGGGGTGCCTCCTATGCCGCCAGGCCCTTTGGATTTTTTCCAGTTCTATCCTTCAGACTTTTTTCTATAAATACAGGTCTACCTCCAATCATTTGACATAGTTTTCCAGACCCAAAAAGCCTAATTTCTCTTAATTTTCAAGCCAAAACTCCATTTTTCTCAAAAAATTAAGATTCTTTCTTATAAAATCTACCCTTTTTCCTTTACTAAAATTCTTTCAAAAAGAATTTTGAATTTATTTTAATTTTTCAATTACTATTTTCTTCTCTAACCTTTTTGTGCAATGTTCAATCTTGGGAGACTCTGATCCTCTGATATAGTAAAGCTAGTCGAGTTCATGTAAAGGAAAAGAAGATGAAAGGTATAGTCCTTTCTTCTTCTTCTTCTTTTTTTTTTTTTTTTTTTTTTGTGATTCTAAAACCTGATCTACTAATCTCTTTCTTTTACCTTTTTTTAGGATCTAGACCTGACAAGATCTACTATTCTATTAATTAAAATCTAAATTAATTAACAACTCTCCAATCTTAAAATCAAACTAAACATGATAAACAAGGCTGAAACATAAAACCTCTTCTTTATAAGAAGGAAAAACTATGTGGGGTTTGATTCCCATTCAAAGGGATATGCAGATGTGCCGCTCTAAGGCATCAACTATGCTAAAACCAACAACTTTCTTCTTCATGTCACCTTCTTTCACATAGAATAGATAAAATCATTTTTTTCTTTGATAAAATTGGTTATTTTTCTTTTCTTTTCTTTTCTTTTCTTTTATTATATTATTCCTTTTATTTTGCTATGCTTCTTCTCTGTTTATATATCTTGTTTCTCTTTTGTAATTTATTTTAGTTAATTAAGGAATGTGTGCTTGCCCTAAAACCAATAAGGTTTAGAGAAAATATCCCCTTAATTTTAATCTTTCTTTGCTTAAGTAGATTTATTTTCCTTTTCTTTTATTGCTATTATTATTTATTTTTCATGTCATGCATTGCATGACTTATATTTGTCTCATGCACCATATTACAATTGATCATGCATACATAAAAAATCTCTTTTATCTTAAAATTTATTTTGCAATTCTAAGCCAAACTAAGAAACAAGTTTTCTCAAGTTGTTTGTTACCAAAACCTACTCCTCAAGACCTCTTTGGTCACTTGTGGATTAGTTTTTTTCCTTTAGGCAAATTGATATAACCTTAGAGTCAAATTTGGGTTTTTCTTTAATTTTTTCA
>CANTUT010001258.1:20000-80000 GCA_947687605.1 Reutealis trisperma | reverse complement strand
TTCATGACTTCTTGTAAGTATATTAATTTGTTTTGAATTTCTATTTACTTCAGAATATACTTCTTAACTAGACTCTATGTTTGAATTGGAAGATGAAGTAGTTAATTCATCTATTTGAAGGGGTTCTCTATTTTCTAAAGACAAGGAAAACTCGTACTCGGAAGACTCAACTAGAAGAGCAGAAATCTTATTTATGACATCTTCTAACTGAAGTTCATGAAGTCTAGTGTTTAGTCTATAGAATTTTGAGTATGACCTTTCTTACCACACTTATACCAGGTAATATCCTTAAGACTAGTCTAAAGTTTTGACTTACAATAGGATTTCTTATTGGATTTGGAGGTCTTCTTTGATAAGGTGGGTTTCTTATAATAGGTTTCATTCCTAGGTTGGGATTTTCTATTATAAGAAGGTTTGGATTTCGTATAGGGTTTATTTTTACACTGACCACTGTAGGTTTATGGATTTGACTATATGGGATTGTACTCAAACTTTTGGCAGAAATTTCCTAAGTCTTACGTAGTTCTTCTCATTTCCCATTTGAGTTATTCTGATGTTTCAAGTTTTGGTAGATCTTAAATCCTTCCTTTTGGTAAGACTAATCAATTCTTCATAGGTGAACTAATCATAAAGGATCTAGTTACTAAAGGCTTGTCTAATGACATTCCTGACTTTTTCACCTAAGATTTTAGGTTGTCCTTCAAGGAATTTTTCTTTCTAGAAAGGCTGGTTAGAATCTTCCCTAAGTATGATTCTAATAAGGAATGTGTTTTTATAGTTTTGAAAGTCACTACGTCTCCTACATTTAAGATTGCTAAGGAGCTCAGCATTTTTATCTTTGAGATGGGACGGATCTCCTATGAAGTGAAGAGATATGGTTAGGATGAGGGTCAAGACTGCATCCTCTATTGTATTACCTCTCTCATCAAGGATTGGGGTTTTATCTTCAAAGGTTTTGACAGAGTGAAGGATTTCTAGCTATTGGTCAGAGATAAATGATAATCCCACCATCCTTTAAGTTGTCCTAAAAATCTAGTTATGAGGAGTCCAACTATGGCTCTATCAGTTGTTCCTATTTGGGTTTTATAGGCATTGGCTGCCATGGTCATTTGTTGGAGAAGACTAAGGATGTTATATTTAGACATACCATCTATATTCCACTTATAAACAGATGTGGCATTGAACCTACACTATGTTAGGATATGAGGTTTATTTTCTAAGCCTATATATGCAGCTATAATTCTAGGGACAAGGTCTTCTTAATTTAACCTATTAATTTGAGGAACTTATTCCTATTTGAAGGCTTCTTCTTCAAAAGTTTCTATGGTTTGCTCTATAACACTAACAATTTTATATTGAGACTATGGAGTGTCAAGGACCATAGGATTGGAAGACTCAGAGGTAGAGGTTTGACCTATCCTATTGAGTTGATCTTTAATGGCTTGAACAAACTCAAGTTTACTAGGTTGACATTGTTATTGGGATGTTTTTAAAATCTGATAAGATTTGAAAACTAGACTTTTGAGCCAACTATTAAAGGTAGATGTAAAAAAAAAAAAAAAAAAAACAAAAAGTATGAAATCTACCTATTAATTGGTAGTAGAATGCTAAAAGAGTCATCTTCATTATCATCCCCTAAATCTATGATAGGTTCAGAGGAACTTGAGCTTGAGCTTGAGATTGAACTTAAAGAGGATATTTTTGAAGAGCTTTGCTTGGAAGAGGCTGATATGTTTTCTATAATCTATTGGACTATTTGAAAGAATTCATCCTCTATTTTTGCTACAACTAATTTTGAAATAACAAAAGATTTTTGTGCCATAAAGGTTGTCATTTCTTTGGGGCACTGAATGTAGTTATTTTGATTAGCTAATTTTGAACTTTTGTAGTAGTTACCTTATTTTTTAAATAATCCCACCATTTGACTTTGAATCTTCTTATGAGATTTTATTGACCATCTAAAGTACTAGATACATACCTAGGCTAGAAAAAATTTTAAATAGAAAAGAAGAAAAGGGTTAAATCTCTTTTCTGTGTTTGTTGGTTTGAAATTTTATTTGAAAAGTTCACAACAAGGTTTAACTTTAAGAAGTAGTGTTTCTAGTAAGTTTCCAAAGTGGTTCCACCATTAAATGAATTGGTAAGGTAATTTTGTGGTTTGAAAATTCCTATTTAAATAGAATAGCCAAGAATGACTATGTTTGTGATTTTGAAGGAAGAAAGAGTTATACCTTGCTTGTTAGTAGTCCCAGTAATTAAAACAGTGCCAATGGTTAACTCAAGTATGAAGGTCTGCAGGGAAAGGTTTAAGAGCTGTTAGGTCTTTTCCCCATTTTGTAGGGTGTATTATTTTCTGAATTATGCATATAAAGTATGCAGGATTAAAGTTATTTTTGCCTTTTCTAAAATGGGTGAATTTGGCTTAGCCGGTAGTTTTTAAGATGGCTTGGTAAAAGGATTGGGATTTGGTTTTGTCTTAAGGTTTGAAGAACCATCTTGCTGGAAAGATTTGTGTGATTGCTATGAAAGGATCTAGGTTATAAAATCCTTCTTCCATAGTCAAAATTGTTTGAAAATGAATTTTTTCTAAATACTCACTGGTTTTTAGAAACTATTTTTGTGATAAAACAATTTTTTAAGTATTTAGTTTGAAAATGTTTTGAGAGGGAAAATCAAACATCTCAGTTTTTGAAATAGAGTATGAAATTTTACCTTTTCCTTTAGCCTCTGAGGAGGATGCTAAAGAGGCTTTTAAAGAGGACGCTTGGGAAGCCTCTTAAAGTGCCTAAAGCATTTCCAGCGATTGAGTTAATTGCTCAACCCATTTTTGAATTTGAGTCTAAGAGTTTTGGGTCTTAAATTGATCTTCTTCAAGGATGATATCCATCTAGGACTTTATGGGTTAGGTTGAAGAATGGTTATTTGAAATGATAATGTTTGAAATGTTTGGGCTAGTGTTTGAAGAGGCTTGGGCTTTAGCCTTATCCTCATTGTTTGAAGTTTAAGAGGCTTTTCCCTTGTCTTTGGATTTTTAAGGGATTGCTACCTATTTTAAAGGAATTCACAAGTTACAAAATCCATAATTGAATTTGTATTTCCCTTAATATATTTAATATCAAAATCAAACACAGAAAGGATAGCTTCCCATCTAGCAAAAATTTATTTTAAAGCTAAATTTTAAACATCTTTTTGTAAAACTTCTTTTACTGATATACAATCAATTCTCAAAAGAAATTTTTAATTTAAAGATCACTATGAAATTTTGAAATGCACAGAACAATTGAAAGAATTTCTTTTTAATAGTTGAATAATTCTTTTGACAATCATTCCAATGTGCAGAAGTGAACTGGAATAGGCATTCCTGCCCATTTTGAATTTGTTTCAAAATACCATCATATCCTATATCTAATGCATCTGTCTCCACTACTTTTTGGAGCTAAAGGATCAGCTAAATGCAAACATGGAATTTCTAAAACTTATTTTTTAATAGTTTGAACAACCTTAGTATGCTGGTCTTACCATAGTACTGGATTCCTTTTTAACCTATCATGCAATGGTTTTGCTAGACGGTTAATGTTTGGACAAAAGTCTAAGACATAATTTAGACTTTGTAGGAAACTTTGCAGTTGAGTTTTATCTAAGATTTTATCAGGAAACTTAGATGCAAATGCAAGGGATCTCTTAATGGGTGTAAGGGTACCTTGGGTGATGTAATGACCTAAAAATCTTACACGAGTTTGAAAAAGTGATATCTTTGATTTTGAAACTACCAAACCATTTTTCTTTGCAATATGAAAAAATGTTTGGAGATGTTTGAAATGTTGTTCAATAAAATTTGAAAAAATAAGAACAACATCAATATAGACAATGCAAAATTTTGAATATGTATAAAAAATGTCATTCATAATCCATTGAAATTCTGAAGGAGCATTCTTCAAGCAAAAAGGCATGAAATTCTACTCACACTGTCCAAAAGGGACTATGAATGTAGTTATATACCTATGATCTAGATGAATTTGAATTTGCCAAAATCCTACTTTCATATCAAATTTTGAAAATACAAATGCAGAATGAAGCTTTTGAAGCAAATCCTTTTTATTGGGAATAGGATACCTAATCCATCTTAAGGCATTGTTCAAATGTTTGTAATTGATCACTAATCTAGGTGTTCCTTTTTCCATTTCACTATTTTTATTAACATAGAAAGTTGCACAAGATTTTGAAATCCAGCCCTTAGACTCTAAATCCTAAATTTCTTCTCTACAGTGTTTTTATAGAGATTTATCCATTTGAATAGGTCTGGCTTTGGTAGGAATTTGTCTTTCATTAAAATCTTTTTCATAGGGTAGATTAAGTATGTGTTGTTTTCTGTCCCAAAAAGCATTTGGAAGATCATAATAAATTTCTTTTTCAATTTTGTTTTGAAAAGGGGTGATTTTATTTTTAATAAAACCAGTTTGAATTTGGTTTTGAATTTTTGAAAATGGACATCCTACTTAAGATGCATAAGATGTCTTGTTTTTCCTTTTATCAAAGCATTAATCTCAAAATTATAAATTGAATTTGCTTTTATAAGATTGAGATTTCTTTTCTTTGGTTTTTCAAGAAAAGGAAAAATGGTTTTTGAATTTTTGGTTTTGAAGACAATTCCATCATCGGTGACTTTATTAAGAGTAATTAAGTTAATAAAAGGAGTCCCTAAAATAACCATCTGATGAAGGTTTTTTGGTAAAAAAAAAAAATGTGTGTTTTAAAGCAATATTTCCATTAACTACAATGGCTTCTGTTTTCCCTCTACTAGTTAATTTTGAATTATTTGCAATAACAAGTTTTTCTTTTGCTTTAGAATGATATCTTTTTGGAACCAAATTATAGTTAATACAGTTGAGATCTTGTAACAACCCACACCCACCCTAGGAATTTTCGTGATAAATTGCGTGATTTAGAACTATTAAGGTTAAGTGTGTGCTTGTGTGAAAAATTTGTGATCTAAGTGATTGATGAGTATGTGGCATATTAAATTAACTTTAATATGCATAATATGTGTTGCTATTGTGAAATAAATGATTTACATGAAGTGCATTTTCATAAAAGAATTTATTTTAAATAAAATGAATTTTCATGCATAAGACAATTTTTAAGCATAAAATAATTTTATGGGTATTTTTAAAATATTTTTAAATAAATATTTTTGAGAGAAATGTTCCATAATTAATAAGAAAAATATTATTTCTATTTTAATTCTATTCAGCCAAAAATTTTAAAGGGAAAGCCCAAATACCCAAAAGCCCACTACACAAAAATCCTCCTAACCTATTTCATTAAGGGTATTAGTGGAAATTCCACTCCAACCCTAGCATTTATTCTAAATTTCGGCCAAACAAGGGTTTCTAGCAGCCATTCTCTTATTCTTTCCATATCTTGGCAGAAAATTCTCTCAAAATATTTCTCTCTACCGAAATATTGAAAATACCTTACCGTTTCGCGATTTCGTGACCGTAATCGTAAGTTTTTTATTCTTTTTCGATTTCTAAACTGATTTCTATGAAATAAATTATGGGAAAATTATTTTGAACTGTTTGATTACTGATTTCTATAGATTCAATTCTGTTTGAGTGAACTTTTGGGAGAGAAAATTTATTTTCTACCGAAAACACAATTCTTTTCGCAAGATTTCTCGAAAGGTGAATTCTATAACTTAAAATCACAATTTTATTGCATAAACATCATAAGGGGAGGGGGGGTCGCAATTTGTGCATGATTGTATTTTAAACTGATTTTTGATTTGTTTTGATGAAAAATATTGGATTAAATAATATTTCTGCATATTTCTGTGATGACCGAAAAGTTTCGAAAAACAAAGGAATTCAAGGTTTTCGTGTTAGAACTTGGAAGTTGGAAAATTTTATTCTTTCATGGTCATGTGGCTGCCAATTTGTATGAATAGGTGTTCTAATATGATATTTATTTTGTTTAGATGAAAAATAATGATTTGAATCATGTGTCTGTTTATCGCTGAAATAAATGAAATGCGCGGAAAGTGCGAAAACTCATGATTTTTCACCTAAGCCTTTGACTTGGAATTTTTTTGTATAAACCCTATCTATGGCTGCCAATTCATGAAAGGATGTGTTCTAAACTGATATTTTCAATGATTGAATGAAAAATAATGGTTTAAACAACCTGTTTGCATATTTCTGAAATGACCGAAAAATACCGAAAACAAGAAAACTTACGGTTTTGTGCACTATAATGCAAAAGATTGAATTTTTATATATTAATAACACCAATAGTGGCTGATTCTTATGAAATTAAATTCTAAAATTATTTTTGTTATGTTTACATGAAAAATCTTGGTTCAAACCATATTTTTACATATTTCTGAAATAGACGGAAAGTACGAAAAGAAGAAAAATTTGGTTTTTACTTTAATGATGCATTCGGCCTACATGAACAATTTTGTCCAAATGTTTATAAATTTTATGTGATGTTTTTTGATGATTATTGATATGTATGTATGTATAATAAATGATAAAATTGCATGTTAATTGAAGGTATGGTCCTATATGAGCTTAAATGCATTATGGTATACTTAAGGTATACTTAAGGTATCTTAACCTTGTATTGTGATTAGAATGCAAATGTAATTGAGGAATTTGGAAATAGATGTCATGATGACTTGATGACAAATATATGGTTATGAGTTAATGAAGTGAAAAGGATCATAAGAGTTAAGCATGACGCTTGAAGGGTTAATTGTTAAGTTGACATGTATGGAAGTGTAAAGTGAACTAAGATAATTGATAAGTGAATTGATATTGAGGTAATAATATTGTGATGACCCTAAAAAGGTATTGTTATGATTTTAATGTGTTTTCATGTGAGCCTATAAGGCCTAAGTATGCAAGACTTTTAAGTCAACGTGCTATGTGCAAGTGACGAGTACACCTATATGTGGACTCTAAGTGTATATGTATGCTATATGTACATGGGTAATTATGGGATAGGAGCATCATGAGTAAATAAATACTAAGTATTAAATCAAATATTATGTTAGAGTTTGAGGAGCTTTAGAAGTGTAAAAGGGACTACATGTACTAGGAGCAAAGGAACCCCAAGGTGAGTAAACACAATGTTCTTATTACAAGTGTGAGTAAACATTGTATTCATTCTTCAAGTGTGAGTAAACATTGTATTCATTCTTCAAGTGTGAGTAAACATCGTATTCATTCTTCAAGTGTGAGTAAACACTATGTTCATGTTACAAGTGCAAGTAACATTTTGTTATGTTACAAATACGTGACGACATGCTATGTGAGCCTTTGTGAACATTGAAACCCAAGTTCTTTCTATTCTAAATATTATTATATGATTTCTTTGTCAAGCTTGGGTTGCCAAAGGACATTTAGTCCAAAACTATTTTGTTTATCCAATGAGAATTTCTTGTGATTAACACCCTAACTTATATTCTTTCTGGAACTACACTATCATTGTATCATGGTTTAAAAGCCAAACCACCATTGTTATTGAAATATATGTTATTGATGCCTTATGTGATATTGTTAATTGTGTTTACCAATAGCTCTAGCTATGGTGCCTTTTACCCTTTATGCAGAATCCTTGTGCCAATGCGGGTAATCATCAGAACCTGTGCACACGGTCTTAACCCAATGGATAGGGGTAGTGTATCCACCTCAGCTAGAAGGGGTGATTCTAGCCGTGGGGCCTAATCAGCTTCACGCTTTCTATATGATAGGAGTTGGAATTTGGTATAAGGCCACCTCTCCTCTATGTGTTCGAGTGATAGAGCAATAGCCTTCACTCACTATGTGTTATAAGTGTGATTTCTGCAAACTTGCCAAATTGAACACTTGCTAAATTGCAACCTGATTCATGAGTTATAAACCATGAACTATGTGTATAAGTGTCAGGCCTCGCCCGAGCACCGGTCCAATCTACCGAGGAATCGAAATGCTCTTTGGGAGAAACTCCACGATTGGAACTCGCTGTGAGTTCGAAAAATTGATTTTTGTAATGTGACAATTGTAAAGTGAGTCACCACTTTAATTTATTTATGTTAATTGGGAAAATTAAAGAAAACCCAACATGATTGGCTCCAAAATTTGATTTTATCCCAATGAAAAAGTGCACCAATCCGCGAGTGACCAAGGAGGGCTCGGGGATCAGGTTTTGGTAATTACACAATTAAGAAAATGTTATTTTCTTTAGTTTGGCTAAAAATGCAAAATAACTCTTAAAATTGAATTTTTGTGTATGCATGAACAAAAATATAATGATGAATGAACAGATATATATATATATATATATATATATATATATATATATATATATATATATATATATATATATATATATATATATATATATATATATATATATGATGTGATGGAATGACAATAATAAATAAATAGGCTAGATAAATCCTACTTAATTATTACAACATCAAAACAAATGAAATAAAGGGGATCTTTCCTCTAGCCCTTATGGGTACTAGGAAAAGCACACATTCCCCAAAAAAACCAAAAATAAAATCACAAGTAAAAGATTAATATGAATAAATCAAAATAAAAAGGAAAACAATATTGATAAAAAGATTTTTAGAGTTGATGCCCTTCAGAATGGCAGCCTGCGTATCTTATCGAATAGGAATCAAACCCCACGCAGTTCTCCCTTCTTGCGAAGGAGGGGTTTTAAAATGTGTTGGTCTGCTTATTAACTTAATTCTGATTCTTAAATTAATAAGTTTTAGATCTTTTCAGTTTTAGACCTAAAGAGAATTCTAGATCTGAATTTAGAATTTTAAAATAAGAAAGGGATTATACCTTTGCTTTTCTTGGCTTTTGAACGAATGGAACTAGCTTTGCTTCGGATCTCAACTCCACCTTGAATTCAAAGGAAGCTTGGAATCTGGATCTAGAAACAGCAAATGTGTGAGTATAAGAACGAAAATATGCTTTGAAATGCCTGAATTGCTTTGAAATGCTCTAAAATGCTTTAGAATTCGTTGGGAATCGTTGGAAATCGTCAGAAGTCATCCCAACTGAGGCTAGAGGAGGCTCTTATTTATAGAGCTGACAAAGGAGAAGCCAGCGATACGGACGGCGGCTCCGGCACGGTGCCGGCAGCATGGGCGGCATGGCCGACGCGCCGGCTGTCTGGGCGGCACGCAAGATGTGCAGCCAGACCGGCGGCATGCCTTTGATGCTGCGCTGGTGGCCTTTTTTCAATGGCATGGGATGCGTACCGCCTCCTGGGTGGCACGAAAAATGTGCCTCCCAGCGCCACTCGCGCTGCTCAATCCGTTTCTGTCCTTTTTGAGCTCGTTTCAGCTCTGATTCGAGCTCTGCTTGATTCTATGGATTCATAACTGAAAGATGGTCAACTAGAGGTGAAAAGATTTAGGAAATTTATTTTTCTACGGGGCGTTGCCCCCTTGACCCTTGCCCGCTAACCGGTTAGCGGGACCGCCATATGCGTAGCACCCTATTCCTAATAGGTGTCAAGCTGTAGCCGAATCAGGAGGTGCAAATTTGAGGATTCACAATAAGCTATGTGTTTCCTTTCAAAGGAATATGTGATAATGTATGTGCCTTTTCGTTTACTCATTAAGATCATCTATCTCACCCCTTTTTCCTTGTGTGGTCCCAGGTGAGCAAATGTGAGGAGGCAAGGTGATGGCTCAAGCATTCTACTTCGCTTGGGAAATTCCTTGTCTGAGTTATCAATAATACTATGTTTATAAAGTCTTATCTTTAGATGCTCTGGGAATGTTGATTGATACTTATCGAGATATATATTATTTTCCTTATGGATTTTTTATGTAATGATTTATTTTAAGTCTTCTGCAATTTATGGCATTCATCTAAATGTTTTAAATGAGATAATGAAAGAGGTTCGGTAAGATCCTAGGCATGATTGTTATAAGTTAATGGGTTCTACGAGCGTGGGTGACCTTATGTCTCCCCATGTTCTAGGACCGTCGTATCTCTAAGGTTGGGATGTGACAGATCTGCTCCTGTATCAAACAAAGCAATTGCTTCCTTTTGAAAATCATTTGAAAAAGCAATTTTAATTTGAATTAAATATTTTCAAGAAGTTATTTCTCTCAAAACATTTATAAAATTATCTAGAATCTTTGGAACCTTTTCCAAATTATCCAGTTTTTATAGTTCAGAATCCTCTATGTGATCACTTGAACCGGAATCAGAGTTTGAATTAGACATTTTTCTTAAAAAGAGACTTTGGATTAAATCAAAATCCTTTTGTTGTTTAAGCTTAAGGTCTTGAAATGTTAGAATAGGTTTCTTAGATTTCTTACCTCTATCTAAGATGGCTGTAAGATCATAGGAATTCTTACTAATAGAAGGTAAGATGAAAGGTTTTTCTACAGGCTTCTTTTCTAATGTCTTAAAAAGTTGATCTAAACATTTCTTTTGAAGACTGGGATCATTAATATACTTGACAACTTCAAGAATTGCTTCTTGAATTTTTGTCAGCATATTAATTTGTTTTGAATTTCTATTTACTTCAAATATGCTTTTGAAGTAGACTCTATGTTTGAATTGGAAGATGAAGTAGCTAATTCATCTATTTGAAGGGGTTCTCTATCTTCTAAAGACAAGGAAAACTCAAACTCATAAGACTCAACTAGAAGAGCAGAAATCTTATTTATGACATCTTCTTTTAACTAAAGTTCATGAAGTCTAGTGTTTAGTCTACAGAATTTTGAAGTATGACCATTCTTACTACATTTATAGCAGGTAATATCCTTAAGACTAGTCCTAATTTTTGACTTATTATAGGACTTCTTATTGGATTTGAAGGTCTTCTTTGAAGAGGTGGGTTTCTTATAATAGGTTTCATTCCTAGGTTAGGATTTCCTATTATAAGAAGGTTTGGATTTCCTATAGGGTTTGTTTTTACACTAAACACTACCAGTTTTTCGTTTTGACTCTATGGGATTATAGTCAAACTGTTGGCAAAATTTTTCTAACTCTTGCCTAGTTTTTCTCATTTCCTATTTGAGCTTTTTTAAGTTTCAAGTCTTGGTAGATCTTAAGTCCTTTCTTTTAAGTAAGACTAATCAATTCTCCATAGATAAACTAATCATACGGGATCTGGTTATCGAAGGCTTGTCCAATGACATTCCTGACTTTTTCACCTAAGATTTTAGGTAGTCCTGCAATGAATTTTTCTTTCCAAAAAGGCTAGTTAAAATCTTCCCTAAGCATGATTCTAGTAAGGAATGTGTTTTTATAGTTTTGAAATTCAATAAGTCTCCTACATCTAAGGTTGCTAAGGGGCTCAACATTTTTGTCTTTGAGATGGGATGAATCTCCCTTGAAGTGAAGAGATATGGTTAAGATGAAAGTCAAGACTGCATCATCTATTGTGTTACCTCTCTCATCTAGGATTAGGGTTCCATCTTCAAAGGTTTTGATAGAGTGAAGGATTTCAAACTATTGGTCTAGGGATAAATGATAATCCCACCATCCATTAAGCTGTCCTAAAAATCTAGCTATAAGGAGTCCAATTATGGCAATATTAGTTATTCCTATTTCAGTTTTGTAGGCATTGGTTACCATGGTCATCTATTGGAAAAGAATAAGGATGTTATATTCAGACATACCATCAATATGCCACTCAGTAACAGATGAGGCATTGAATCTAAACTATGTTAGGATGTGATGTTTGTTTTCTAAACCTATATTTAGAGCAGTAATTTTAGGTATAAGGTTCTGCCAATTTAACCTATTGATTTGAGGAACTTCTTCCTATTTGAAGGCTTCTTTTTTAGAAGTTTCTATGGTTTGTTCTATAACAATAACAATTCTATGTTGAATCTATGGAGTGTTGGGCACCATAGGATTAGAAGACTCAAAGGTAGAGGTTTGGCCTATTTTGCTGAGTTGATCTCTAATAGCTTGAACAAACTCAAGTTTACTAGTTTGAAACTGTTATTGGGACGTTTTTGAAATATGGTAAGTTTTGAAAATTGGACTTTTGAGCTTTTTATCTAGAGAATTACTATACTCAAAAGGTTTGGAAGTACTAGCAACTATTTTCTAGATATGAGTTTCTATCCTACTGAGTTGTTTTCTTATGGTATAGAGATGAGTATTTGAAAAATTGGTTTGCCTAATGAGGTTTTTAACATTTTCTTTTTCCTTATCATGGACTTTTTTTTTGTAAGGTGCTGCTTCTGTCTCATATTCACCATAAGGGATAGTCATCTTCCTAAGAGGTGGATGTTCTGACTGGATGATCTGACCATCTACCTTCCATTTAAGAAGTTTGTTCCTAGTGGTGATAGGATTAACATACTTGTTTGAATGATCTGAATATTTTTCTTTTTTGAAAGGATAAGAAATATTATTTTCTTTTGCATATATCTTAAACCAATCAAAAAATTTAATTTGAGTTTTGAACTGGTTGCAAAAATCATAATATTTTCCTTGGATTTCGTTTCTGATTTCCAAGAAATGTTTGAAAAACCATATCTTCTTTTGTTCATTTTCTTTGAATAAAAATCTTCATGAAGAAGTTTTTTATCAATTTGAAAAGATTTTTCCAAAGCATTGATTTCTGCTTCAATGTTCTGGGTAACTTCAGAAGGTGTTGGAGAAGAAGGGATAGGTATATCTTTTATTTCTTCTTCAAGATTTAAAGGTTGGCTTTCATACACTAGTTTTGGTATAGTAGTATGATAGTCAACATTTTGAAGGGTAAAGCAAGGTATATCTAATATAGAATACCTTAGCTTTCGTATTTAGGTTTGACCTTGCTCTAGATGGTAAGGTGCATATGAGACTAAAGGAAGATTTAAGACTCTCCCTAAGTCAATAGTTGAGGAAGTAGAGACACCATCATCAAAAAATCTTGAACTAGTTGATTTTTTGTTAAAGATGAGTTTGACTATACCATCTTTAAATTAGGTTATGTTGTTGAGGTTAGTGTTTGGTTCAAGCTATTTAGGAAGCTCCAGTTGTGTAACTTTTTCTAAGATCCATTCTTCTAGTAAGGTAATGTCTTTCCATTGAATGGTCTTAAGGATAATAGCATAGGATCATGAAAGATCTATTTGAAGCAAAAGAGTTTCTCCTTTTGGGGAATATTGAACATGTTTTGAAGCAAAAGCAGTCATCATTGCTTTGTAATGTATTTGGAAAATTAATGCAATTGGGATTGATCCTTCAAGCATTTTGTAATTATGAGTCTTTATTTGAAGAATAACACTCTTTAAAACATTCTTTTCATTCAAATATTTTATTTTTATTTTTAAAATGAATTTACAACCATTTTTATGTATAAACACTTTCTTTTCAAACTCTTCTACCTCTGACTCTTGAGAGTTCAAAAGGGTAGTAAATAGTGAGAAGATCACTATTGAAAATTTTTCAAAACAAATTGATGACTAGAAAATTTCTAGGATTCAAAAGAAATAGATTTATGAATCTTCAAAACTTTCTTTCCTTAAAACTGATTATACCATCAAGACCGAGTAGAGAGATATTCAAATTTCAAAACCTTTTGAAGAAATTCATCTTTTATCTTCAAAATCCATTCAAACATATAAGGATAAGTCCTTTAAATACTTGCATATAGGCCTCATTCAAGTAGGTATCAAACTCCTTACCAAAGAAGGTCATACTTCAATCCTAGCAGTTCTTAAGGATGTTAGATTTACAAACTTCCAGGATTCTTTGTTAGGAACTATCGAGTTTAGTCTTAACAAAGGTTCTATTAGCTTTGATTACTATCCAAACATAACAGTCTCTTTGAATGATAAGAATGTTTTAAAGAGTATTGTTCTTCAAATAAAGACTCACAATTACAAAATGCTTGAAGGATCAATCTCGATTGTATTAATTTTCAAAATACATTACAAAGCAATGATGACTGCTTTTGCTTCAAAATATGTTCAACATTCCCCAAAAGGAGAAACTCTTTTGCTTCAAATAGATTTTTCATAATCCAATGTTGTTATCCCTAAGACCATTTAATGGAAAGACATTACCTTACCAAAAGAATAGATCTTAGAAAAAGCTACTCAACCAGAGCTTCCTAAATAACTTGAACCAAACACTAACCTTAAAAACATAACCCAATTCAAAGATGGTAGAGTCAAACTCATCTTTAATAAAAAAAATCAACTAGTTCAAGATTTTTTGATGATGGTGCCTCTATTTCCTTAACTGTTGACTTAGGGAGAGCTTCAAATCTTCCTTTAGTCATATATGGTCTTTACCATCTATAGTAAGTTCAAACCTAAATACAAAGCCAAGATATTCTACCTCAGGTATACCTAGCTCTACCCTTCAAAATGTTGACTATCGTACTACTATACCAAAATCAGTGTATGAAAGCCAACCTTCAAATCCTGAAGAAGAAACAGAAGACGTACCTATCCCTTCTTCTCCAACACCTTCTGAAGTTACCCATAACATTAAAGAAGAAATCAATGCTTTCGAAAAATATTTTCAAATTGATAAAAAACTTCTTCACAAAGATTTTTATTCAAAGAAAATTGAACAAAAGAAGATATGGTTTTTCAAACATTTCCTAGTAATCAGAAATGAAATCTAAGGAAAATATTATGGTTTTTCCAACTAGTTCAAAATTTAAATTAAATTTTTTGATTGGTTTGAGATATATACAAAAGAAAAAAAAAATTCTTATCCTTTCAAAAAAGAAAAATATTCATATCATTCAAACAAGTCTGTTAATCCTATTACCACTAGGTACAAACTTCCTGAATGGAAGGTAGATGGTCAGATCATCCAGTCAAAACATCCTCTTAGGAAGATGTCTATCTCTTATTGTGAATATGAGATAGAAGCAGCACCTTACAAAAAGTCCATGATGAGGAAAAATAAAAAGGTAAAAACCTTGTCAGGCAAACCAATTTTTCAAATGCTCATCTCCATAACATAGGAAAATAGCTTAGTAGGATATAAACTCATATCTAAAAAATAGCTGTTAATACTTCCAAACCTTTTGAGTCTAGTAATTCTTTAGATAAGAAGCTCAAAAGTCCAGTTTTCAAACCTTACTAGATTTTAAAAACATCCCAACAATAGTTTCAAACTAGTAAACTTGAGTTTGTTCAACCCATTAGAGATCAACTCAATAGGTTAGATCAAACCTCTACCTGTGAGTCTTCCAATCCTATGGTCCCCAACACTCCATAGTCTCAACATAGAACTATTAGTGTTATAGAACAAACCATAGAAACGTTTGAAGAAGAGGCCTTGAAACAGGAAGAAGTTCCTCAAATCAATAGGTTAAGGCAAAACCTTGTCCCTAAAATTACTTGTAACAACCCATACCATTGCTAGGAATTTCGTGATAAATTGCTTGATTTTAGAGCTATTGCGACAAAGTGTATGCTTTCATGAAATTTCATGTGCTATGTGAGATATGAGCAAGTGGCATGCTAGACTTGTTCTAATATGCATAATATGAATTATGAACATGAAATAAGTGATCTATGTGAAGTGCATATGCATAAATTAATTTAATGCATACAAAGTGAATTTTCATGCACAAAGCGACTTTTAAACATAAAATAATTTTTATGAGTATTTTTAAAATATTTTAAATTAAATATTTTTGGGGGAATTTTAATGAAAATAAGAAGTAAAATATTTTATTTTTAATACATTATAATTAGCCCATAAATTGGATTAAAAGCCCAACTCACCAAAAGCCCAAGATACCTAAGCATTCCTAACCTAGCTCATTAATAGCAATTTTGTAATTTTGCACCCAAAACTCTAATACCTCCTAAAATTATGCCTCCCTTGTGTTTGGGTAGCCTCCATTCTATTTTTCATTAGCTCTTGCACAATTTTTTTCTCAAAAACTCTCTCTTGGCCGAAATTCACAAGGTGCCCCCAAACCTTGTGATCTTGTGATCTTCCTAGTAAGTTTTCCTTCCCTTTTCAAATTAATTTTTGAATCTTATGAAACTAATCATGAGTAATCCATATGGAGCTATATATTTATTGATTTTCTATATATTATATTTGGCCTAGGTTGTCTTTTTGAGGGAGAAATCGATTTCCAACTGTGAACATATCTCTCTCTTTAAATCAATCAAAGGTGAACCCTAAAACCTAAAAGTTAGAATTTTCATGCATAAGTGCATTAAGGGGGAGGTCATTTGTGTGTTTTAATATTCTAAATTGATTTTTCCTATGTTTACATGAAAAATATTGATTTAAATCATGCATTTACATATTACTATAATGATCAGAAAGTATGAAAAATAAGAAAAACCCATTGTGAGGATGGTTCAGCCATTCTTAGGATTTTGATCCTAAGGCCTATAATTTTTGTAAGGTCCATTTTAATGATTGCTGATATGTGTATATAAATAGTACATTATTTAATTGCATGATGCTTGAAGGAGTAACTCTAGGAAACTCCTAGAGTGATTTGACCTGCCTAGGGTTTCCAAACCCTAATTGACATGTTTGGCTAATATATGTACATGGTTAAATAGCATGTGAATTGAGTTTTATGATGTGTTAATTATGGAGTAATGATCCTAATTTGCCTATGGGATTGATTGTATGATTGGGTCCAAAGGAGACAAGCATGACTCTTTTAAGGTTTGCATGATGAGTTGATATGTATGGAAAGTATTAAGTGTACCAAGTTAGAAATTAAATTAAATTGATATTAAGATTATGATTTGTTGTGTTTAGATCTAGAAAAGTCTTGATATGAACTATTATGTGAATTTATGTGAGTCTAAGAAGGTAAAGTATGCAAGACTTAAAAGTCAATATGATATGTATAAGTGATGAGTGCACTTCTAAGTGCAACTCCAAGTATATATGAATAGTATATGTGTATGGGGTAGTTATGGGATAGGATAGCATGATGTAAGCCAATGCTAAGTATTGAATTATAATGTTATCATAGAGCTTGGGGATTATTTAAAGTGCAAGGGCTACAAGCATTAGGAGATAAGGAACCATAAGGTGAGTAAACATTATGTTTATGTTACAAGTACAAGTTATCATGATATATGAACCTTTGAGATTCTTAAAACTTGAGTTCCTTTCTATCATAAATTATGATTATATGATTCTTTGTTAAACTTGGGTTACCAAAGGAAAATTGGCCCGAAACTATTATTGATCATTCATTGATAAGGAAAGTGCCTTTGTGTTTGTTGTTTTAGCTTACTTTCATTTTGGAACCACACATTATTGTTTATCTTTTGTTAATAAGCTAAACTTCTATTGCTATTATTATAAATGTGATTACATTCTTCCATGCTATTGTTACAAGTGATTGCCATTAGTTTTGGCTATGGTACCTCTAAACCCTTATATGTAGAAACCTTTGTGCTAATACGAGAAATCATCAGAACCTATACACATGGTCTTAACCCGATAAATAAGAGTAGTGTATCCACCTCAGCCAGAAGGTGCAGTTCTAGCCATGGAGCCTAATCAGCTTCATGCTTCTTTATAAGTTAGGAGTTGGAATTTGGTATGATGCCACCTCTTTTGAGTGAATAAGGCAAAAGCCATCACTCTATAAGTTATAAGTTATAAATTTGACTTATATGAACCTTACTAAATTGTAAACTATAAATTATGAACTATGAACTATAAACCCTTCTAAAGGGATATGTGTTATTATATAAGTCGTATTGTTTACTCATTGAGATCATCTATCTCATCCATTTCTTGTGTGGTTTTAGGTGAGCATTATGAGGAGGCAAGATTATAGATCAAGCAACCTACTCTTCTTGGGAGATTTCCTTATCCAAGTCATTTTATATTTTATGATATGGAGAGTCACTTTTAGATGCTCCGAGAGTTTTGTTTTTGGAATGTTATACATTTGATGATGAATTTGGAGTCTTAATTGTTCTTTTTCTTATGGATTGTATTCAAAGTATTTTTAAACTATTTTTCTGCTAGTTAAGGATTTCCTTCATTAATGGTAATATAAGTTAATTCATGAGATTTTGGTGTAATCCTAGGTAATGTTTAATCGTGCATGAGTTTGTTCTACGGGCATGGGTAACTTTATGTCTCCCTATGTTCTAGGACTGTAGTATCTTAGAAGTTGGGATGTGACATTACTCCTTCAGATATAGGTTTAGAAAACAAACCTCATATCCTGACACATTCTAGATTCAATGCCTATTCTATTTGTGAGTGGAATATAGATGGTATGTCCAATTATAACATCCTTAGTCTTCTCTAATAGATGACCATGGCAGCCAATGCCTATAAAACCCAAACATGAACAACTAATAGAGCCATAGCTGAACTTCTTATAGCTGGATTTTTAGGACAGCTTAAAGGATAGTGGGATTATCATTTATCCTTAAACCAACAACTAGAAATCCTTCACTTTGTCAAAACCTTTGAAGATGGAACCGAAGCCATAGTTGAACCTCTTATAGCTGAATTTTCAGGATAGCTTAAAGGATGGTGGGATTATCATTTATCCTTAGACCAATAGCTAGAAATCCTTCACTCTATCAAAATCTTTAAAGATGGAACCCCAATCCTAGATGAGAGAGGCAATACAATAGAGGATGCAGTCTCGACCCTCATCATAACCATATCTCATATCCATCCCATCTCAAAGACAAAAATGCTGAGCTCCTTAGCAACTTGAGATGTAGGAGACTTAGTGATTTTCAAAACTATAAAAACACATTCCTTACTGTAATCATGCTTAAGGAAGATTCTAACTAGTCTTTCTGGAAAGAAAAATTCCTTGTAGGACTACCTAAAATCTTAGGTGAAAAAGTTAGGAATGTCATTAAACAAGCCTTTGGTAACCAGATCCCTTATGATCAGTTCACTAATAGAGAATTGATTAGTCTTACCCAAAAGGAAGGACTTAAGATCTACTAAGACATGAAACTTCAAAAACATTTCAAATGGGAAATAAGAAAAACTAAGCAAGAGTTAGGAAATTTCTGCCAATAGTTTGACTATAATTCCATAGAGTTAAAACCAAAAACCTATAGTAGTCAGTGTAGAAATAAACCCTATAGGACATCCAAACCTTCTTATAATAGGAAATCCCAACCTAGGAATGAAACCTATTATAAGAAACCCACCTCTTCAAAGAAGACCTCCAAATCCAATAAGAAGTCGATAGTAAGTCAAAACCTATGGCTAGTCTTAAGGATATTACCTGCTATAAGTGTGGCAAGAAAGGTCATACTTCAAAATTCTATAGATTAAACACTAGATTTCATGAACTTCAGTTACAAAAAGATGTCAGAAATAAGATTTCTACTCTTCTAGTTAAGTTTTCTGAGTCTGAGTTTTCCTTGTCTTCAAAAGATAGAGAATCCATTCAAATAGATGAATTAGCTACTTCATCTTCTAATTCAAACATTGAGTCTAGTTCAGAAGCAGATTCTAAAGTAAATAGAAATTCAAAACAAATTAATATGCTGACAAAAATTCAAGAATCAATTCCTAAAGCTGTCAAGTATATTAATGATTCCAGTCTTTAAAAGGAATGTTTAGATTAGCTTCTTAAGACATAAGAAGAGAAGACTGTAGAAAAACCTTCCATCTTACCCTCTACTAGTAAGAATTCCTATGATCTTACAGCCATTCTAGATAGAGGTAAGAAATCCAAAAAAACCTATTCCATAGTTCAAAACCTTTAAAAAGAGATTACGGAAATTTAATTAGAATTAAGAGACCTTAAGCTTAAATAGCAAAAGGATTCTAATTTAATCCAAAGTCTCATTTCAAAACAAATATTTGATTCAAACTCTTATTCTGGTTTAGATGATCACATAAAGGATTCTGAACTACAAAAACCATATAATTTGGAATGGTTCCAAAGATTTCAGATAATTTTATAAATGTTTTGATAAAAATAACTTCTTGAAAATATTAAATTCAAATTAAAATTGCTTTATCAAATGATTTTCAAATGGAAAACAATTGCTTTGTTTGATACAGGAGCATATCTCAACTGTATTAACTACAAGTTGTTTCTAAAAAGATATCATTCTGAGAAAAAAGAAAAACTTGTTACTGCAAATAATTCAAAATTAACTATTGGAAGGAAAACATAAGCCTTTGTAGTTAACAGAAATATTACTTTAAAGAATAATTTTCTTTTACTAAAAAAGGTTCATCAGATGGTTATTTTAGGGAAACCATCATCAGATGGTTATTTTAGGGACTCCTTTCATTAACTTGATTACTCCCTATAAAGTCACTGATGATAGAATTGTCTTCAAAACAAAAAATTCAAAAACCATTTTTCCTTTTTTTGAAAAACCAAAGAAAAGAAATCTTAATCTTATAAAAGCAAATTCAATTTATAATTTTGAGATTAATACTTTGATAAAAGGAAAAACAAGAGATCTTATGCTTTTTAAGGAGGATGTCCATTTTCAAAAAATTTAAAACCAAATTCAAACTGATTTTATTAAAAATAAAATCACCACTTTTAAAAACAAAATTGAAAAAGAAATTTGTTCTGATCTTCCAAATGCTTTTTGGGACAGAAAACAACACATAGTTGATCTGCCCTATAAAAAAGACTTTGATGAAAGACAAATTCCTACCAAAGTCAGACCTATTCAAATGAATAAATCTCTAGAGCTACTCTGTAGAGAAGAAATTTAGGATTTAGAGTCTAAGGGCTTGATTTCAAAATCTAGATTTCCCTAGTCTTGAGCAGCTTTCTATGTTAACAAAAATAGTGAAATAGAAAGAGGAACACCTAGGTTAGTGATCAATTACAAACCTTTGAACAAAGCCTTAAGATGGATTAAGTATCCTATTCCCAACAAAAAGGATTTGCTTCAAAAGCTTCATTCTGCATTTCTATTTTCAAAATTTGATATGAAATTAGGATTTTGGCAAATCCAACCTGATCATAGGTATAGCATTGCATTCACAGTCTCTTTTGGATAATATGAGTGGAATGTCATGCCTTTTGGCATGAAGAATGCTCCATCAGAATTCCAAAGGATTATGAATGACATTTTTAATCCATATTCAAACTTTTGCATTGTCTACATTGATGATGTTTTTATTTTTTTCAAACTCCATTGAACAACATTTCAAACATCTCCAAACATTTTTTCATATTGCAAAGAAAAATGATTTGGTAGTTTCAAAATCAAAGATATCTCTTTTTCATACTTTTGCATTTTCTATATTTATTTATTTATTAATTCAAATCACAAGTAATAGGAGTATACTCTCTACTTACCCATGTTGAGGAAAAAGAAAATGTTAAAAACCTTATAAGGTAATCCAATTTTTCAAATGCTTATCTCCATAACATAGGAAAATAGCTCAGTAGGATAAAAACTCATATCCAGAAAACAAATATTAGTACTTCCAAACCTTCTAATTTTAGTAATTCTCTAGATAAGATGCTCAAAAGTCCAGTTTTAACCTTACTAGATTTCAAAAACATTCCAACAATAGTTTCAAACTAGTAAACTTGAGTTTGTTCAAGCCATTAGATATCAACATAGTAAGATAGGTCAAACCTCTACCTCTGAGTCTTCCAATCCTATGGTCCCCGACACTCCACAGTCTCAACATAGAACTGTTAGTGTTATAGAACAATATATATATATATATAAGCCTTTTTATACGTATCAATAGTGGGAATTCATTTATCGTCGCTTTGAGTTGGCAATGAAAGTGTCATTCCTTCTCGTTGGGAGTGCACTTCATTGAGTTGGAGGCTTGACGTAGTTAAGTAAGTGCTTCCTTTGATTGTGAGATCCTTACATGCAATCTCTTGCTAAGTAAGGGAATGGGAATCCTTCTTTTGCCTTCTTGGCTAGGCTTTCTTTGTTTTGAATTTAGAGGTGATTGGCGAGCGGGGGAATGAATAGCAAGATAGTTTGGAATGGAATTGTTTAATGTTAGCTCACTAGGAATGGAAATGGAACCTAAAGAATAAGAGGAAGAGATCAGTTGTGGTCTTCATCTCCTTTCTCTTTGTGCCTAAATCTTCCTTTCATGCCTTAAGATCCATTTATCGGGGAATAAATAAAAGGTTTTGCGGGCCTATCACCCTCTATTCTAGCTAGATCCCCATCTTTATAGTTGAAAGGCATCTATGACACTGGATATAATTGCTTGACTTCAGACTTTACAATTCACCTTTCCTCGAAATGTAGGGCAAGCTCTTTTCTACCATTAGGAACAACTACTGGATCTAGGCTATTTCTTCTACCTTAAAGCTAGGTTTGTACTCAATTGAAAAGACAGTCAGTGCAAATGTCCATGTCCTAAAAGCTAGCTTGCTACCCTCTATATACTTATGGTTTGTATTCCACTTTCCACTCTAAAGGTCTTGCTAGAAAGCAAATTCCTTGCCTTACATCTCTTTATAATGTCGGCCGCTTTCAAGTGACTAAGGAAAACTCAACCTGAGGCCTACTACTACCACTATTACTAAGCAACTTAATTATCTTGTATTCACTTCTACAACCTTAGAATCATTGAAAAAAAACCAAAGATAAAGATAAAATATGTTGGTATTGTATATAAGCAAATGATTACATTTAAGGGCATTATTTTTTGAATTATCATATATAAGAGAAGAAAGGTCCATGTTAGGAAGTAGTACACTTGGTTCACTAGGTTATATCACTATATGTCCCAATTATACTCAAAAGAAGAGTTTGATCCTGGCTCAGAAGGAACGCTAGCTATATGCTTAACATATGCAAGTCGAACATTATTTTCGGGAGCTGAATAGAAGGGAAAAGAGGCTCTTAGCTAAAGGTAGCTTGTCTCACCCAAAAGGTGGGAATAGTTGAGAAAAAAGTAGTAAAGGGTGTATAATACATAGGAATCTGCAGAACATTTCAGGCCAAATCCTGAAGAAAGCTAAAAAGTACTATTTGATGAGCTTGTGTCGTATTAGGCAGTTGATCAGGTAAAGGCTGACCAAGCTAATGATGCTTAGCTAGTCTTTTTGAATGATTAGCCATACTAGAACTAAGACATGGCTCAGACTTCCACATGGGCCAATAGTAGGGAATCTTAGACAATAGGCGAAAGCCCCATCCAATAATATCGTGTGAGTGAAAATGCCACTTGTAAAGCTCTTTCATCGAGTGTGTGATCATGATATTACTTGAGGAAAAAGCCCCAGCTAACTCTATACTAGTAGCTATGGTAAGACTGGATGTAAAAGGCACGTAGGTGATGAATCAGGTTGAAAATGAAAAGTCACCAAAAACTGGCGGAATGCTTTTGAAACCAATTCACTTGAGTGGGATAGGGGAAAGTGGAATTTCCAAAGATCTATGAAGGGATGCTAAAAGTGAAGGCAATTCTCTGGATCCCTACCAATGTTGGGATTCAAAAGCATAGGGAGCGAACGGGATTAGATACCTTAGTAGTCCATGCCATAAATGATGAGTGTTTGCCTTTGGTCTACTCATATCAGGGGCCTAACTAACGTGTGAAACACTCTGCTTAAGGAGTACAATTGTAAGATCAAAACTTAAAGGAATTGATAGGGCCCTGCACAAGTAGTAGAGCATGTGATTTAATTTGATACAATGCGCAAAACCTTACTAGCCCTTGACATATGAACAAGAGAACCTATCCTTAATGGGATGGAACTAACTTTTATATAGGTGCTACATGGCTATCATTAGCTCATGTCATGAGATGTTGGTCAAGTCCTATAATGAGCAAAACCCTCATTTGTGCTGCTAAAACATACACCTAAGGAGAAAGTCTTTACAGCTGAAGTGAGCTGAGGAGTCGAGTGATGTGGCAACACGTAACTACATTATTAGTAAGATGGGAGCTAGTGCCTTTAGAAGCACTTTCTAGTGTGCACTTTAGTTTTCTTATAGTTAGCGTGCTTTACTAATAACATGGAAAAGGCTTTTCTTACTTTTTTAGTAAAGTCCAATTTTTTGCCTTATCTTATAGGTGACAAAGACATCGAATTGGCGGCAGAGAAAGACTCGACATTCGCGAGCCTCCTTATAGTGTGGTATATAGTGAGTTTAGTACACCTCGCTGTGAACCCTCAAAATTATACCCTTGAGATCAGCTGCAGCTTGACACTTATTAAGTTTAGTGCGCAACGCATATGGCGGTCCCACTTTGAATCAAACCAAGCTCAAATCATATCAGCAATGGATAAAAAAGTGTGAAAATAGGTTAGACTAGTGAAATTGCGGCGTGCCAGGCGTGCCACTGCTTTGGGTGGCACACCTAACATGTCGGCCGAGCGGCCGGCGAGTTACTAGTGTCGCCCATGCCATCGACATGCAGCCAGTGCTACTCTATAAAAAGAGACTTCTTTAAGCTCATTTGGCACAGTTTTCAAGGTATAAACTCTCATTTATTGCTTTACTTATTGTGCTAAAATTCTCTTTGAAATTTGATATTGTGAACCCTCAAATTTGCACCTCTAGACAATCGACACTCAATTACGAATCCATAGAATCAAACCACGCTTAAATCAGAGTTGAAACAGATGAAAACGGAGTCAAAAATGGCGGGCAATCTCATGGTGACCACACAGAACAGTGGTGACCACACAGACCCTATGTGAAATTGCACAAAGGCTGTGCAGAACCGCATAGGCTCTTTGCAAAACCGTATAGGTCCTATGCAGTTACATTATGTTTGCGTGCCTTCCGTGCAATCCAGAAGCCTCCGTGTGCGATTCCCAAAGCGTCCTTTGCGATTTTGTGCCTTCAAGCGAATCCCACATTTAAAATTCATCATTTTTGCTCCCAACTTTCTCCCTATAAAAGCAACATCCCCTTACATCATTTCCACACTTAGAATTGCTTAATCAAATTAATTGATTTCAAAGCAATAACCTCTTAACCTCTTAATTTGCTTGATTAGCCTTTGCACTAAGCGAACCATCTCTACAAGTTTGGTCTGAAAGGAATGAACTTTTAGTTTAATTTTTTGATTTTGGGTGGTCATTTTAAGGTAGCTCTCCTCAAATCAGTCCAAAGATGTCCTAAATACGCCATCTGATTCGCCATTCGAAGGTTGTTGTTCCGCCGAGCCGAGAAGGTGGAATTGCGATCTGGTCGTCCACTTCATCTGCCCTACGTCCCCAAGTCTCATCCTCAAAGGTATTTATTTTCTTCTTTTGTTATTTTATTTTGTGTTGTTTTATTTTCTTAGGATTGCTTAATTTGTTCTTTTTGTTTATTATTTCTTTGCTTTGCATGTTTTATCATTTCTTTCATTATTTTGAGACATGTTGATTAGAATCTGATTTAGTCAACTAGGTTAACAATTTGAATTGTTGCATCGAATTGTTAATTAAAACCTGACCTAATTAACAACTCGGTAATCAATCAATAATTTTGCTTATTTAATCAATCAACTCACCTTTCTATTAATGAACTGAAACATCATAAGATGGCTAGGCTAAACTAACCCCTTTGCAAGAAGGGCAAACTACGTGGATTTTGATTCCCATTCAAAGGAATACGTAGGCTTGCTTGTTTAAAGCATCAAATCCAATTTAAATAAGAAATATTCCTTCCCTAGAACCCAATGTTACTTTATGAATTAGTTCTTTTTTTTGTGTTGTTTACTTTTAGTTTGTTTTTTTTTATTATAATATTGATTTTAAATTTCTTTTGCGGTATTTTTCTTTAGTAATTGCTTTGAAATTATTTTGAGGAATGTGTGACTTCCCTAGAACCCATAAGGGCTAGAGAAAGTATCCCCTATTTGGGTTTTGAATTGTAAAGTTAATTCCTTTATTACTTTATCGCTTTGGATGAATATTTATTTATTTATTTATTTGTTTACTCATGCATTATATAATTGTTCATGCAATTTGTATATTATTTATGAAATTTATTTTAAGTCATTTTGTATTAAATTTTCCAAACTAATCATTTTTCTAAATAAACCAAAAGCCTAGTCCCTGAATCCTCTTTAGTTTCGAGACTAGTGATCTTTTTTCTTTGGGATATTAATTGAAGTCAAATTGGGTTTTCCCTTAATCTTTTCCCAAATAAAATAAAATTAAGCTGGCGACTCTTTTCAAAATCAACTAACCTGAACCCGAGGGTTCCATCGTGAGTTCAAACCCAAATGAGCATTTCGATCCCACTTAACGGATCAAACCGGTGCTCGGGTGAGGCCTCATAGCTGGCGACTCCACTGAGGACCACCTTCTTTTTTTAACAAAAGAAATAAGAGGACTACCAATTAGTTTAAAGCAAAGTTTGGCACTTTTAATACATAAATGACTTTCACGCATCATTTGCATTGGCTCCTTGCCTTTCAACCTAGATTTTTTAGGAAAACAATGGATAGAAAGTAATATCGAGTGGGTAACCCTCCTTGGGTCTATTTGTTGATAGTGAAATCATCCACCCTACAATGAATCCTTTGATCCTTTCAAAGGTGTAATGAGCATGCACGTACTATTGGACCCATGCAAGGCTCCTTGACTCATATGTGGTTAGGTATATCACTGCTCTAGTGTGACGGGTACCCTATATAAGCCACCCTTACCCTTTTCATATAATGAACCTAGATCTTGACCTTAGGATGTATGTGCCATAATTAAAACCTTGCATCTTTGCATTCTCATGAAATATTTTCCTCATGCATATCATTCATCCATATTGTATAACAAAACATGTATTCATCTTTAGTCTAGGTTATACCTTGAACCAAAGAAGGGTCACATACTCACTTTTCACTTATATCCAAATACCTTCACTTCTAAACCTTAAACATTCCCACCGCTATCTCAATCACCTTTGCCCCCATAAACCTTAAGCCATCACCTTAAACCTTCCCTTAATACCCTAGCCCTAAGCCTAAAACCTCATTTCCATATCCTTGCCTCAAACACCTCTAACTTTAAACACTGTTACCTTAACCTTACCTAAAATGTCTTCACCCTAAACTCCTTTTTACCCATACCTTGCTAACCTAGCCATAAGACACTATCATCCCTAAGCCTAATACCTGTAGCCTAACACACTATCCTAAGCCCAATACCTTTGGCCCAACATATTATCCTAATCCCAATACCTTTGGCCCAACACACTCCTTAAGTCCAGTATCTTTAGTCCAACTCAATACCTTAAGCTTGAGACCTTGACCCATGCAACTTTAGGAAATCCTCAAAAGCCCAAAATATGGTTAGCTCATAATATCAAAAGGAGTCTTTCTCCCCAAATTTTGCATGCCCATATTCCTGCTTCTTCTCCAAGCACTTACCTTAATTCTTTGATTTGGTTTATAAGGTACCAATGGCCAACTCGCTTGACATGGATGCCTTAACCACACTCATGACTAGCCTTCTTAAGAAGCATGAAGAGCATTTTCAAGCTGTCCTAGCTACTCAATTGGTCCAGTTTGAAGAAAACATGAAGGAACAAAGGCAAGCCATCATTGAGGAAGTTCGAGCCTTGATTAACCAAGCAAACCTTGATAAAAATCTAAATCAAGCCTATCTTGGGAAACCTACCAATACTCAAGCCATAAACACCACTACCCACTCTAGATCTTCCTCTCTCCTAAATCCTTTTCAAGGTGGGGAAGTTTTCTCTCAAGATACCAAATTGCTTATGGATAAACTTGAAGCTATGGAGAAAACCATCAAATCCTTGAAGCACCACAATGACTTAATTGATATGGAAAGCTTGATCTTGTTCCCTGATGCCAAGCTTCCTCCTAAATTTAGAATGCCTGAGTTGGATAGATTTGATGGAACCACATGCTCCAAAACTCATCTAAAGATGTATATGTGAGTAATGAAACCTATGGGACTTAGCGATGAACTCCTTACTTAAATGTTCCAAGAATCGCTAACTGGAGTAGCTAGGAAATGGTTTCTTTCACTGGACAAGAGCCAAAAAAGAACATAGGATGATATTTTTCATGTCTTTATTAGACAGTATCATTATAACACTGAATTAGATGTCACTAGGCATGATTTGGAAACCACAAAGTAGCTTCCAGATGAGTCCTTCTCCATGTTCCTTACTAGGTAGAGGGCTAAAGCTGCTTAAATGGTAAACAGGCCAACCAAGTAAGAACAAGTAGATATCATTATCAAGAATCTACTCCCGACCTATCAAGCCCACTTTTTAACACAATACCTACCCACCTTCAGAGCTTTGGTTGCAACTGCATGAAAGATTGAAGATTGCATCCAAAGTAAATCATTTCATGCTGAATTCCTCACCACCAACCTGAATAATAATGAGGAATCTCGATCCGACTCAACCCCACCTTACCTTAACCTTGAGTAGAATAACATGGAAGAGTTCAAGCCTAACTAATCTGACCTGTCTGAGGTTGAATTCCAAATGAAAGTCTGAGTTTAAGTTTGAGTCAAAGTCTGTCATTCTATTTTATTTTATTTTTTTGTATTTTGCCGACCATATCAGTTCTCTTTTTGTCATCTTGTAATAAAGTTTTCTTTATAGTAATGCATCTACATTTTCTTATTAGTGCATTTATTTTCTTATCTTCCTTTTTAGTCTGACATGGATGAGCTTACCAAAAAAGAAAGAAAGAAAAAAAAGCAAGAAAAGAAAAAAAAAAAAAAAAGAGAAAGAGAGAGAAATGAACAAACAGTCAAATCCACCACAATTAGCACATGTTAGAATTTGAGGTGCCATCAACAATTGCACCTAATCAAAGAAGGTCAAATGATCAAATAGTTGAAGCATAAAGAGCAAATGGAATTACCTATTGCACATCTGGTAATCAAATGATGCACCTCAACAAGGGGCAATAAGTTCAGAGAAGACCTTTGTCAAATCTAGAATTCAAAGGTCAGAGCCCTTCAAAATAAAAAAATAAAAAAAAGGCAACAGCCCAAACCATGGTGGAATTTTCTTCCAAATTTCATTAATTCAAGCTCACTAAGTTGAAAACCCAAAAGGGCGGCTTAGGCAAAAGTTAGAGCTGAAAGAAAGAGAGAGAGAGAGAGAAAGAGAGAGAGAGAGAGAAAGCTCATCCAAGTCATCTTTCCTCATATCCAAAGTTGTCATCTTCAATCAATCCATCTCGTCTCATGTCTCCAAAGTCATCCTTCCTCATCAGAGGTTCATTATCTAAGTGTATACTATCTTCTATGCCTTTATCCTATAAGGGGGGCATGTCTTTCCAGAACATCAATCATCTGCTATCAATCCATCCCATGGTTTAGCCCAAAGCTAAATCTCCAGTCTGTCACATCCTTATTGCTTACTAGGGATATAATCCCTAAGTTGTCTCTTCTTATTAGTCCTTTAGCCATTCCTAAGGGCTTTTTCTTTTAGTTAGTGTGTCATCTACGTCAAGTCAAATCAATTAAGTGTTACTCCAAGAGTCTCTTCAATCTCAAACAGTAAGAAAAGCTTAACTTGATCTTTTCCATAATTCATGCTACAAAAAGCAAAACCATACAGCATCCATGATTCTTTTAGAAGTTTCAATTACCTTTAAACCATCCCAAGCCTCATTGGTAAATCATAACCATCATTTCAAGCACATACCACCATTTCCTTGGTAAAATCTCATCATGGGCAGAACCAAAAATCCTAAGTCTCTCAAGACTCATCATCTTTGATTCTAATCGAGGTATATCTCCCAAAGCCTATCATCCTTAAGTTGATTAAGAAGGACTTGAACCAGTCAAGACCCATCTCATACCTTTTTGGCAAACATCTCATTATCCTTGAAAGATTAAGCCTCATTGGCAAATCACATAATCCTGAGAATCAAAACCTCTTAAGGCCTATAAACCATTCTGATGCAACCATGTCAAAGGGCAAACCCTTATCCATGAGCCTATGGTATCCTTGTGACCAAAACCTATAACACCACACTTGAGCCAAAGCCAATCATCCAAAGCACCCTTGTAGAAAACTATCCTCAACACCTAAAAGCGTTCACCATGAAGCCCAAAACCAAAAGCCTTTACTATGAAGCCTAAACCAAAAGCCTTCACCATGAAGTCCAAAACCAAAAGCCTTTACCATGAAGCCTAAACCAAAAGCCTTCACCATGAAGCCTACTCCTACAAGCCTTCACAATGAAGCCCACTCCCAAAAAGCTTTCACCATGAAGCCTACTCCCAAAAGCCTTCACCATGAAGCACATGACCAAAAGCCTTAATTATAAAACCCACTCCTAAAAGCCTTTACCGTGAAGCCTATGATCTCCTCTAAGACAAAGTCTAACTGAGCCTTCTAAATTGATTGCCTAGCCTGACTTTTCCTTTATTAGCCTCCTAGGTCTAGCATCTGAGCCTGATCTGTCTAACATAGTCTTAAGGCAAAATCTGACCAAGCCTTTTGAATGAAATCACCAGAAAGCCATAACTTGACCAAGCCTCTAATATGATCACTTACATAGCCAAACCAGACTAAGCTTCTAAATTACCTTAGCCAAGGCCAAACCTGACCTAGCCTTCTAAGATAATCAACTCATTCTAAACAATCTTCCTTAAAGCTAAACCAGAAGGTCATAACTGATCAAACCAATTGCCAGACTTGTCCAAAGACTCACTCATGAACTTCTTTGGAGACAAGCCCAACAAACTGACCTTCTCCAAAACTAGACCTCACCTTATTATCTCCAAGGACTTGCTCCCTCTAATCAATCTTTCCAATTTAGCCTCAAACTGAACTTCTCTCAAGCCAAACCCACCTAAGCCCAGCCCGACCTCTCCCAGCCATACTTAGCTTAACCTCCCAAAGTGATTTCTTCCTAAACTGAACAACCAAAGACCAAATAACCAAGCTACCTTCTAAAGTGGGGGCATCTATCTCCCAAAAGCTCAGCACTTTCCTACCAAATTGATCCTTCACAGGTTCAAGGTATCTAATCATTGCACAGTCAGATGCATTTCATAATAGAACAAGTTATAAGCTAGACTTCTGAATCAAAATGGATCATCTTGATGTGGGAAAATTATTATACCCTAGCCCTTATGACTAAATATAGGATGAGCAAGGGGTCGAACACTAGGAAAAATGATGAATTTATTGTTAACCGAACAAATAATATGATGAATAGACAAAGAATAATCAGAGTTTGAGTAATTAATTAACTACTAACTTTAACTACAAATCTCTAAATTTTAAATAATTCAAAGTTATTAAACTGGTTAGAATTACAAATTAAATTTAAATCAATGAACTTCTAATATGTATATAAGATTATGAATGAGTTGATTGGAGAATTAACCCGAAATCTTTAAAAGCTTATCTCTAAGTTAATTAAAGGTATTTTTGAATAGATTTACATGCACTCTCATGTCAATGTAAATGTAGACAAAAACCATGAAGTTCAATGTTAATTCTTTTTACCCCTTTAGAAGTAGATTCTAATTAATCTTTTAACTTAAGTGACATCAATTACTTTTCCATTAAGAATTCCAATTCTCATTGCAAATTCTTAACTAACATATTACATATGGTGATCAAGCATATATAACAACTATTAAGAACTTAATTGAAGCCAAATCAATCATTCATTAACAAGATATTAAAATGAAGTTCATAGACTAAATTTGCATTGCAATTCTAACCACAAGTACTTTTAGCCTTGATGCATTGTTAGATAAAAAAGAAGATTAAACATTCAATCATCAAAGAAATAAAATAGATTAAGTAAAGAAAAAGTTATAGAAATCTTTTACTAGCCCTTCTCAAAATTAGAAGCCTTGATACAAGAATAGTTTCCCAAAGTGTTGTACTTGAAAGTGCTAAAATTTGTAAGATCTCTCTTTTTCTTCTTAATACAATACTCTCTACTTGTATTCTAATTTTCTAGATTTTCTAAATGTCTTTTACAGAAGAAACTTCCACTATTTAAAGACCTTGAATAGTTAAAAGTCATAACATTTCATAAAGGAATGCAATACTTCATGAAAGGTCACCTAATAACTATTTTAGAAACTTTGAGGACATTTTGGTCAATTCAGATGGCAAAATTAGACTTCGAGGTCTTCATGAAAGTTGTAGGCCTTTTATCAGCTTTCTATAGCCTCTTGAATTGTTTCAATCTGAGTTGTGTAGAGGAAGTTATGACTGAAACATTGCAGACTATTCATGAAGGATCCTGTCTTTTGGTGTGTGCCGATTCGGCACCAACTCATCACTCTTTTATCAACTCGGCACAGCAAGCCTTAGTGCCGACTCAGCACCAATTGAGTTGAAGGGTGCCGACTCGGCACCAGTACTTTTCAAATTTTGCTTTCTTCTTTTTTTTTTTTTTTTTTTTTTTTATACTTGGCTCTTCTAGGAACCTCCAATTCTTCCCTTAACCTATTAAAAATTTATAAAATACTCTCAAAACCATCAGGTTAAGGAGAAATCTTGAGAAAATGTTAGTAGAATAAATATTAAGGAAATATACACAAAATGCATTAAAATATACTAAACATATACCTAAAAAGCAACTAAAATTCACTTGAAATAATCACTAAATCCACACCATTTTACATCACATCAAACTCCCCCACACTTAGAGTTTGCTTGTCCTCAAGCAATTTCATAAATTGAAAGGAAAAATATAATCATAAAGATTACTCCTTCTTATTCAAATGTTAAAGCACTAATAAGGGTCATCATTCCTTAAAGAAAAGAAACAAAGAAGAAGAGTTTTATAAAACAACTCCACAAACCTATAAGAAAAATGTTTGACACAACTAATATAAGCAATAAGGTGATTGTTTATCAAAGATTATAAGGAGAATTTATCAAGTTCATTCAATTGATTACCAAACTCAAGTTAAAAAGGGAACTATTCAAACAATCGAGGAAAAAAATGAAAGCATACATACCCATAATCAATCTCAAGGCATTTTTGGAAAATTTGTCTCTTTTTTTTTTTTTTTTTTTTTATAGATGACAAAAGTGAATATTTCCAAACGAGCATATTTAAGGAGCATACTCAAACATGCACGACTTACTCATTCACTTCCGCCATGTATGGATATTATTTCATATATAAATTCCTTTCCGAACGAATACAATTGAGGAGCAAACACAAATGTACATGACTTACTCGGAACCTATATATCATTTTATTTATTTTTATTTTTATTTATTCCTCATCCTTTATTGACTAATCATAGGTATGCATTAACTTTAATTTCCTCTAAACTAAAAAATAAAATCCCTTAAAACTTAAGCAAGCATTCATTAGTCCAAATTAATTAAATCTTCTCAAGATATAAATAAAGACAAACAAATCACCCTCAAGCCTATACAAGAAGTTCATGTATTTAACTAAGGCAAGGGAAGTTGATCATAAATCAATTCTTAAATGTTTCTAACCTTAATGTTATAATGAACCAAACTAGAACTATATCATATAAAATTAGAAGGGGTCTTCAAAAATAATTTCAAAATATTTTGAGGTGATGCATCATAGCATAGATTATGAACACTAAACAAGATATAACCTCCCCCACACTTAGAGTACACATTGCCCCGAATGTGTCCCAAAAAGAAGAAAACATAGACAAACACGCAACATAGATTAAAGAAAAATAGGGAAAGGTTAGAAATGCTTACTTTTAATCCATTTGTGGTGAAGGCGGTGGAGAATCAAATTGATATCCACTGCTAGCAAAAAATTGATCCATCTTATAAGCTAGTCTTCATTATTGCCTCTCCATTTATTATTGCCTAACATCCATGCGTCCCAATTGTGTATTCATAGCTTGTTGATTTTGAAGGATTTGTTGCTAAATAGCCATGTCGGGAGACACATGAGAACTTCCTCCATCGATTTCAACAGGAGCAGTAGATGCACCACTAACATTAATACCTTGTTCATCATCTTGATCTTCACCTTGATCTTTATGTTCACCCTCTTCGCTACTCTCTTCACTTTTCTCAACTCCTACCCAACATGATCTATCTTTTGCATGTCTTAAACTAAAGTTAGGATAAATAACCTCACCTTTTGTGAAAGCAGATTTAGTAAGGCGAACCATACTCACCACTCTTATGGAATCCAAAAAAGCTTGTGAAATTTTAAGAGCATTAGCAATAGAAGTAATAATATAACCATGAGTCAAAGGACCACTTTTATTATTAGCACATTCAAGTAACTTATTAAAAATCCAATAAGTCCAACAAATTTGCTTTTTCATGCTAATACACCACATCAAATAAATTTCTTGGATAGAGACTCTATTTCCTTCCGACTTACCAAACACAAGACATGCAAGGATTTTATGCAAAAGCCACAATTTATGATCTTTAATGAACATGGCATGGCCTTTCCTAGGGTCCAATTGAGGTAAATCAGTTAGTGCATTCCAATATTCACTAGCATGCCAATCACGAGGGATTTCACGAACTCCATCCTTAGAAAAACCAAACACTTTTTTCATGAAATTATAAGTCAATTGATATGGGTTTCCTAGCATACGAAAGTCTAACACATGAGGATCATTATCATTCAATTTCAAAGTGCAGTAAAATTCTTATGTTAGTTGCACATAAGTGTCCTTTTCTAAAGAAATCAAAGTTTTAAGACCTATTTGTTTAAGAAATTTCTACAGAATTTCATCAAAACCCATTTTACTAACAACATCAAGAGGAAGAAACCTAGAACCAACAACATTTCTTTTAAGACATTTTTCATACCTTTTTCCTTCCCATTTTTGAAAAATTGGAAATGGTGCTCTATATTGTGGTGCAATATCCAGAAATTCTTCCTCCTCTTATGTAACTTCCTTTCCTCTTGAAGATGAGGATGGATTTGTTTTTGATCTACCCATCTTGTAAAGCAATTTTTGAAAGATAAAGGGAGTGGGTTTTGGTTAAGAAAGAGGGAAGAAAACTTAAAATTTGGAGAAGATGTGAAGTGAGAGAGAGACATGAGAGAGAGGGAGATGAAGAAGGAGTTAAAATAAAAATAGAAAGAAAAAGAAAAGAAAAGAAAAGAATGCAGAATTTTAACAAAAGAAAAATTAACTATAAAGAGATAAAGTTGTGTAGTCTCTTCATGTCCCTTCCCAAGAGACACTAAGGAATATATGCTCTTTCATAGTGATGTTTGAGTTTGAAAAACAACAAAATTGAAGTCAAATGGTCCAGTAATTGAAATGATGCAAAATTTAAATTTTTGGGACGTGTTCCCTGGGTGCCGACTCGGTACGAGTTTAGTTTGATGGGTGCAACTCGGCACAGTAGGTATTGGTGCCGACTCGGCACCAACTCAGTTGAAGTGTGCCAACTCAGCGCCAATGAATTTCTGTGTTACCCCTCTTTTTTTTATGAAAAACAAAAAAAAATTATGAAGAGAAATATATACAATAAAATAAAAATAAACTAAATGTGTAAGTATCATACCTTCCTAAATCTAAGCTCCATAGTTTGATTATACCTTAAATTCCAAGTTAAGATTAGAGGTGTAGGGTATGAACCTCTTTTGTTCCTTGATTTTTGATAACATCAAATTCTTCTCCCCAACCCGATGGCTCGATGGATTCAATAGGAATGCTTGAACTAGGTGGTGGTGAAAACTTTACCTTATAATCATATTTACCCGAAGGTTCACTAAGTAGTCCCCAAACCTCTAATTATGAACTATTTTCATTACCCATTTGATCACCAACGACATAGGATTTCAAATGCTAACCATTGACCTTAAAAATTTCCCCTTTTGAATTTTCAATGTCAACCGCACCATGAGGATAAACCTTAATGATTTTAAAAGGACCCGACCATCTTGATTTTAACTTACCGGGAAAGAGTTTAAGCTTTGAATTGTATAATAAAACAAGTTGTCCTTCATGAAACTCCTTATGATGAATATGCTTGTCATGCCATTGCTTGGTTTTATCTTTATAAATCTTAGCATTCTTATAAGCATTCATCCTTAACTCTTCCAATTCATTCAATTGAAGAAGCCTCTCTTGTCCTGCTTTCTTGAAATCAAAGTTCAAAGCCTTCGTTGCCTAATAAGCCTTATGTTGTAATTATACTGGCAAATGGCAAGATTTCCCATAAATCAATTGGTAAGGTGTAAGACCAATGGGATTCTTGAAAGCTGTCCTATAAGCCCATAAGGCATCACCAAGTTTTAATGCCCAATCCTTTCTTGAAGAAGAAACCGTTTTTTCCAAAATCCACTTGAGTTCTCTATTACTAATCTCTACTTGGCCACTAGTTTGAGGGTGATATGGAGTCGCAATTTTATGAGTCACCCCATACTTTTTCAATAATGATTCAATCATGTAGTTACAAAAATGAGATCCCCCATCACTAATTAGAGCCCTTGGGGTACCAAACCTAGGAATATAGTCTTCCTAAGCATTTTCTTTACTACCTTGGCATTATTAGTGATAGATGGAATTGCTTCCACCCATTTGGAAACAAAGTCTACCATTACAAGAATATATTTGTTACCAAGAGAGCTTGGAAAAGGTCCCATAAAGTCTATACCCCATACATTAAAAATTTCTACTTCTAAGATATCATTCATAGGCATTTAATGTTTCTTAGTGATGTTTCCCATTCTTTGGCATCTATCACATGCAAGAACAAAATTTCTAGCATCTTTAAATAATGAAGGCCACCAAAAACCACATTGAAGTACCTTAGATGTTGTCCTAGATGCGCCAAAGTGTCCACCAACCTCAATGGAATGGCAATGTTTCAAAATATCTTGAACTTCATCTTGAGGAACACATCTTCTAATCAATCCGTCACCACATCTTTTATACAAGAGTGGCTCTTCCCAATAATAGAACTTGGCATCATGTAAAAACTTCTTTTTCTTTCTAGGATCCATGTCATAGGGTAAAATTCCACTTACAATATAATTAGCAATGTTGGCGAACCAATGAATCTCTTTTGTGGCAATTTGGAGAAGTTGTTCACCCTGAAATGTTTCATTGATAGGCACCCCATCATCTTGCTTTCTTAAATCTTCCAGATTGATTCTTGACAAATGATCCGCAACCAAATTCTCACTACCCTTTTTGTCTCTAATTTCCCAATAAAACTCTTGAAGCATCAAAATCCATCTAAGTAATCGAGGCTTGGCATCTTTCTTGCTTAAAAGGTATTTGAGAGCAGCATGATCTGAATAGACAATTACTTTTTGACCAACAAGATATGCTCTAAATTTGTCAAAAGCACATACAATGGCAAGAAGTTCTTTCTCTATTGTGGCATAGTTGATTTGGGCATCATCCAAGAGCTTGCTTGCATAATAGATCACACAAGGTTTACTTTCCTTCCTTTGTCCCAAAACAATCCCTACAGCGAAGTTGCTTGCATCACACATAATTTCGAATGGCAAGTCCCAATTAGGTGGTTGCAAAATTGGAGCCATTATAAAAGCCTTCTTGAGTTTGTCAAAAGCTTCCAAACATGCATTATCAAAGTTAAAAGGTGCTTCCTTTGCTAACAAATTGCACAATGGTTTGGCAACCTTTGAGAAGTCTCAAATAAACCTTCTATAGAACCCCGCGTGTCCTAAAAAACTCCTCACATCTTTGACACATTTTGGTGGAGGCAATTTGGCTATGACCTCAATCTTTGCTTGATCAACTTCTATACCTTTATTTGATACTTTATGACCCAAGACGATTCCTTCTTGTGCCATAAAGTGACATTTCTCCCAATTTAGCACTAGTCCATACTCTTTACACCTATCAAGCGCTTTGGAAAGATTCTCAAGACAATTGGAAAAATTAGTTCCATAAACACTAAAATCATCCATAAAAACTTCTACACAATCATCAATTAGCTCACTAAAAATAGAAAACATGCATCGTTGAAATGTGGCCGAGGCATTACAAAGTCCAAAAGGCATTCGCCTAAAAGCAAATGTACCATATGGACATGTAAATGTGGTCTTTGATTGATCATCGGGATGAATAGGTATTTGGTAAAAACCACTTAAACCATCAAGATAACAAAAATAAGAGAAATTTGCTAATCTCTCAAGGACTTGATCAATAAAAGGTAAAGGAATATGGTCTTTCTTTGTTGCTTTATTGAGTTTTCTATAATCAATACACATATGCCATCCCGTGATAGTTCTAATGGGCACTAAATCATTTGATTCATTTTTAACAACTGTCAAGCCACCCTTTTTGGGGACAACTTGGACAGGGCTAACCCATTTGCTATCACTAATAGAGTATATGATTCCATTATTAAGTAATTTAATTACCTCTTTTCTTACTACTTCTTTAAGTGTAGGAGTAAGCCTCCTTTGACCTTCAATGGAAGGTTTTACATTATCTTCTAAAGAAATTCTATGCATGCATATACTTGGGCTTAAACCTTTCAAGTCATTAATGGAATAACCAATAGCACCCTTATGATTTAACAAAACATTGCACAATGCTTCAACATTTTCAATTAGTAAAGAAGAATTAACAATAAAGGGGAAATTAGTATTAGAGTCAACAAATGCATACCTTAGAGAGGAAGGTAAGGGTTTGAGTACAAGATTTTCATTCTTGTCATCATCTTCTTTTTGCAGTGGTTCAAACCTTGAAGCCCTATGCGGATTAAGATATGGAGTTGCTTCTAGGAGTTTTACACAAGCATTTAACTCTATATTACCATTTTCTTCTTGTGTTAAACAAGTTAACATAGGTTCTTATCCAATGCATTTATGTATTACTTCATTAACACATTCTTCAATTGGGTCAACCAATTCAACCATGTTAATAGTCTCTATTGGTGTATTTTTTATCATCCTAAATACATCAAATACTATAGTTTCATCATTTACCTCTAAAGTGATCTTACCCTTTTTCATATCAATTACTACTCCTGCAGTTCTCAAAAATGGTCTTCCCAAAAGAATTGGGATTTCAGGATCCTCTTCCATGTCTAATACAATAAAATCCACAAGAATTACAAATTTTCCAATTTTAGCTGGAACATTCTCTAGTATACCTATTAGATATTTAATTGATTTATCAGCCATGGAAAGAGATATATTGGTGGGTTTTAGACCTCCTAAATTAAGTTTCTTGTAAATGGAATATGGCATAAGACTCACACTAGCACCAATATCACACAAAGCTTTATCAAAGTGTGATTCACCAATTATACAAGGAACGGTAAAATAACCAGGGTCTTTGAGTTTGGGAGGGACTTTAGAATACATAGCCTTAGATTCTTCAACTAATGAAACTAAACCACAATCCTTAAGTTTGCTTTTATGATTTATGATATCTTTTAAAAACTTACCCCATGCTGGCATGTCTCTAATAGCATCCATAAAAGGTATAGTAATAGTAATTTCTTTTAAATGATTAAGGAATTTACCAAATTGCTTATCTAAATTATGTCTAACAAATCTTTGGGGAAAGGGAGTTTCCTTCAAATCAATGTCAGGTTCATTGCTAGAATGAAAAGTATCTTCCTTTTCATTTTTCTTGCTATTAGAATCATTTTTAACAACATTCTCCTTATTATCATTAGATATTTCCTTCTCACCTTTGTTATTTAATGAATCACCAATCTCTTTTCCACTCCTTAAAGTAATTGCTTGACAAGATTCTTTTGCAGCAAATTCTGGTTGGCTAGAAAGTTTTCCCATAGGTTTGGAAGTAGAAGATGCTTATTGAGCAATTTGTGTTTCAAGGATGCGGTTATGAGTAGCAATTTGATCAAATTTAGAGTTGAGTTGATTGAATTACTCCTCATTTTGTTTATTTATGGTAATTTGTTGTCCAATAAATTGTTCTATAAGGGTTTCTAAATTAGACTTTACTGAAAGGGAATTTAAAGAAGATTGGGGTAGTTTCATAGGAAAACCGGGGGGATTTTGTGGTTTAGTGTTTGGGTTGAATAGGGGGTTAAGTTGAGATGATGGATTAGACCAAGAAAAACTAGGATGATTTTTCCATTGAAAATTATAATTGTTTGGATTGGGTCCATACCTTTGGTTAAAACCTCCTTGCATGTAATTTACATCTTCATTGGTCCTTAAGTTGCATTCATGGTATGAGTGATGATCGCCACATAACTCACAAGTTGATGTAGATTTCTCCACCAAATTTATTTGTGCTTTGCTTATTAGCTTTGTCAAGGCATCAACTTTAGCATTCAAAATATTGATACTATCAAGTTCAAGGATTCCCTTACCTCTTGCCAAAGTTGTGTCATCACCCATATATCCTTGAGATGCAAGTTCTTCCAATAGAGTAATTGCTTATGAGGCTGTTTTGTTCATCCATTTTCCACTTGAGGCTGCATTGACAATGTTCCTATCATCATCGGTCAACCCGTTATAGAAAATTTGAGGAATCATCCAATCAGGTAACCCATGATGAGGACATTGTCTTTAGAGTTCTTTGAATCTTTCCTAACTCGTATAGAGTGTCTCATCCTTGCCTTGCTTGAAAGTACTAATTTCATTGTGAAGTTTTGCTGTCTTGTGGGGTGGGAAGTATTTGTGAAGAAAAGCTTGCTTCAACTAATCCCATGTTGTGATGGAATTAGTTGGCAAACTAGAAAGCCATATTTGTGTTTTATCTCTTACGGAGAAAGGAAACAATCTAAGCCTTATAGCATCATCCGGAATGTTATTAATTTTGAAGGTTGCACACACATTGAGGAAAGTAAGAATATGAGCATATGGATGCTCTCTGGGTAAACCTCCAAATTGATTATTTTGTATCATTTGAATGATGCTGGGCTTGATTTCAAAACCGTTGTTAGCAATGGTCGGTGCCACTATGCCTCCTTAATTCTCAGAAACATCGGGCATAGCAAAGTTTGCCAAATTTCTCCTTTCGACCATCTCTATTCGTCCTTTTTCTTCTACTTTTTGTAAATTTTGATTCCTGCGTAATAAATGAAAAGATCGTTCAATTTTAGGATCGTAAGATAAAATACTAGTGGAACTACGAGTACGTCTCATAAAAAAAAACAATTAATAAAAGCCTAAAACAACCTTTCTTTATTCTAAGTTAATAAAAATTCTTATCAAAATTCCCCAGCGACAGCGCCAAATTTGATATGGGCAAATTATTATACCCTAACCCTTATGACTAAATATAGGATGAGCAAGGGGTCGAACACTGGGAAAAATGCTAAATTTATTATTAACGGAATAAATAATAAGATGAATAGGCAAAGAATAATCAGAGTTTGAGTAACTAATTAACTACTAATTTTAACTACAAATCTCTAAATTCTAAATAATTCAAAGTTATTAAACCGATTAGAATTACAAATTAAATTTAAATCAATGAACTTCTAATATGTATATAAGATTATGAATGAGTTGATTTGAGAATTAACCTAAAATCTTTAAAAGATTATCTCTAAGTCAATTAAAGGTATTTTTGAATAGACTTACACGCACTCTCATGTCAATGTAAATGTAGACAAAAACCATGAAGTTCAATGTTAATTCTTTTTACCCCTTTAGAAGTAGATTCTAATTAATCTTTTAACTTAAGTGACATCAATTACTTTTCCATTAAGAATTCCAATTCTCATTGCAAATTCTTAACTAACATATTACATATGGTGATCAAGCATATATAACAACTATTACGAACTTAATTGAAGCCAAATCAATCATTCATTAACAAGATATTCAAATGAAGTTCATAGACTAAATTTGCATTGCAATTCTAACCACAAGTACTTTTAGTCTTGATGCATTGTTAGATAAAAAAGAAGATTAAACATTCAATCATCAAAGAAATAAAATAGATTAAGTAAAGAAAAATTTATAGAAATCTTTTACTAGCCCTTCTCAAGATTAGAAGCCTTGATACAAGAATAGTTTCCCAAAGTGTTGTACTTGAAAGTGCTAAAATTTGTAAGATCTCTCTTTTTCTTCTTAATACAATACTCTCTACTTGTATTATGATTTGTTAGATTTTCTGAATGTCTTTTATAGAAGAAACTTCCACTATTTAAAGACCTTGAATAGTTAAAAGTCATAACATTTCATAAAGGAATGCAATAATTCATGAAAGGTCACCTAATAATTATTTCAGAAACTTTGAGGACATTTTGGATAATCCAGATGGCAAAATTAGACTTCAAGGTCCTCATGAAAGTTGTAGGCCTTTTTATCAGCTTTGAATCGTTTTAATCTGAGTTGTATAAAGGAAGTTATGACTGAAACATTGCAGACTATTCATGAAGAATCATGTTTTTCGGTGTGCACCGACTCGGCACCAACTCATCACTCTTTTATCAACTCGGCACAGCAAGCCTTGGTGCTGACTCAGCACCAACTAAGTTGAAGGGTGCCTACTCGGCACCAGTACTTTTCAAATTTTGCTTTCTTCTTTTTTTTTTTTTTTTTTTTTTGTATACTTGGCTCTTCTAGGAACCTCCAATTCTTCCCTTAACCTATTAAAACTTTACAAAATACTCTCAAAACCATCAGGTTAAGGAGAAATCTTGAGAAAATGTTAGTAGAATAAATATTAAGGAAATATACATAAAATGCATTAAAATATACTAAACATATACCTAAAAAGCAACTAAAATGCACTTGAAATAATCACTAAATCCACACCATTTTACATCACATCACATCTTTTTGCCAATTCCTACCATATAGGGTCGTCATCATTCCTGCCAGAAATGTTTCAAAACTGACTAGACATTAAGTTACACTTTCCAAAATAGACAAGAATCATTATATTTATCGGATTTCACCAAATCTTCTCTATTATCCAACATTAAGGCTGGACAGATAGCTTTGATTTTAATTCTTCCTACATTAAAGCCAAACAGATAGCCTTGATTTAAATTCTCTAACATTAAGGCTGAATAGATAGCCTTGATTGAGATTTTTTCCCAAATCAATTTTTCCTTCAACATTAAGGCCGAACAGATAGCCTTGATTTTAATTCTCTAAACATTAAGGTCAGACAGATAGCCTTGATTTTAATTCTCTAAACATTACGGCCAAACAGATAGCCTTGATTGAGATTTATCCTAGATCATTTTTACTTCTAATATTAAGGCAGGACAGATAGCCTTGATTGAAATATTTTTTATCTTCTAACATTAGGGCCAAACAAATAGTCTTAATTGAAATTCACCAAGACCATTCTCACATCCAATGTCAAGGCTTGACTGATAGCCATTAACAAAACCTCATTTTACCCATAAATGTCTAGTAATGATCACCTACACATCCATATGGTTCCTATTGTTGCCCCTTTATCAATATTCTTTTGAAACTTCACCCATAGGTGTTTAGCAATGATTACCTAAACATTTCTATGGTATCTTTTTCTATCTATCCTTTAAAAAAAAAACCATGCCTTTCACCTAAACATGTCTTAATCCTGACTTAGACATCCCTTTAGTTCATTTTTTCCATCCTCAGGTTCACTATCATCAGAATCACCTTTTGGTCAAGCCAATTCGAATGAGGGGGCAGCTGTGAACCCTTAAATTTGCACCTCTAAACAACCAGCACTCAATTATGAATCCATAGAATCAAATCGCACTTAAATCAGAGTTGAAACGGATGAGAACGGAGTCAAAAATGGCAAGCAATCTCGTGATGACCGCACAGACCCTGTGTGGAACCGCACAGAGGCTGTGCAGAATTGCATAGGCTCTATGCAGAACTGCATAGGTCCTATGCAGTTATACTGTGTTCGCCTACCTTTCATGCGGTCTAGAAGCCTCCGTGTAGAGTCCTATGCAGTTTTGTGTCTTGGGAAGCGAATCCCACATTGAAAATTCATCATTTTTGCTCCCAACTCTCTCCCTATAAAAGCAACATCCCCTTACCTCATTTCCACACTCAAAATTACTTAACCAAATTAATTGATTTCAAAGCAATAACCTCTTTACCTCTTGGTTTGCTTGATTAGCCTTTGCATCAAGTAAACCATCTTCACAAGTTTGGTCCAAAAGGAATAAACTTTTAGTTTAATTTTTTATTTTAGGTGGTCATTTCAAGGTATGTCTCCTCAAATCAGTCCAATGAGGTCCCGAATATGCCATTCGAGTCGCCGTTTGAAGGTTATTGTTCTACCGAGCTAAGAAGCTGGAATTGCGATCTGGTCATCCGCTTCATCTGCCCTACATCCATAAGTCTCATCCTTGAAGGTATTTATTTTCTTCTTTTGTTATTTTGTTTTGTTTTGTTTTATTTTCTTAGGATTGCTTAGTTTGTTCTTTTCATTTATTATTTCTTTGCTTTGCATGTTTTATCGTTTCTTTCATTATTTTGAGGCATGTTGATTAGACTCTGATTTAGTCAACTAGGTTAACAATTTGAATTGTTGCATTGATTTGTTAATTAAAATCTGACCTAATTAACAACTTGGTAATCAATCAATAATTCTGCTTATTTAATCAATCAACCCACCTTCTATCAATGAACTGAAACATGATAAGACGGTTAGGCTAAACTAACCCCTTCACAAGAAGGGCGAACTCTATGGATTTTAATTCCCATTCAAAGGGATACGTAGGCTTTCTTGTTTAAAGCATCAAACCCAATTTAAATAAGAAATATTCCTTCTCTTGTATGTTACCTTATGAATTAGTTCTTTTTTTTTTTTTTTTTTTTTGTGTTGTTTGCTTTAGTTTTTTTTTTATTATAATATTGATTTTAAATTTCTTTTGCAGTATTTTTCTTTAGTAATTTCTTTGAAATTATTTTGGGGAATGTGTGACTTCCCTTGAACCCATAAGGGTTAGAGGAAGTATCCCCTATTTGGGTTTTGAATTGTAAAGTTAATTCCTTTATTGCTTTATCGCTTTGGATGAATATTTATTTATTTATTTGTTCACTCATGCATTATATAATTGTTCGTGCATTTTGTATATTATTCATGAAATTTATTTTAAGTCATTTTGTATTAAATTTGCCAAACTAATCATTTTTCTAAATAAACTAAAAACCTAGTCCCTGAATCCTCTTTGGTTTTGAGACTAGTGATCCTTTTCCTTTGGGATATTAATTGGAGTCAAATTGGGTTTTCCCTTAATCTTTTCCCAAATAAAATAAAATTAAGGTGGCAACTCTTTTCAAAATCAACTAATCTGAACTTGAGGGTTCCATCGTGAGTTCAAACCCAAATGAGCATTTCGATCCCATTTAGCGGATCGGACCAGTGCTCAGGCAAGGCCCCACAGATACTAAAATCTATCATTTAATTTGCATTTATTACCCTATTTTTGCTAAATTTTTACTATTTAAGGTCAATTTCAAGGTTCCGAATCCAAGGTGGAGCTTAGATCCAGAGCTAGACTTATTCCATTCATCCGAAAATCAAGAAAAGCGAAGTTATAATTCCTTTCATTTCAAATCTAGAATCCCCTTTAGGTTTAGAATAGAAAAGATCTAAAATTTATTAATTTAAAGATTAGAATTAAATTAACGAACAAACCAACATTTTTTTCGAAAACCCCTCCTTTGCAAGAAAGAAGAACTGTGTGGGGTTTGATTCATGTTCAATAGGATAAGCAGGCTACCATTCTATTAGGCATTAACTCCAAAAATCTTTTTAATAACATTTTTCCCCCTAAACTTTGTTATTCATTTATATTAATGCTTTATTTTTAATTCTGTATTTTCATTTCTTTAAATTAATTGAGGAATGTGTGCTTTTCCTAGTACCCATAAGGATTAGAGAAAAGATCCTCTTTACTTTATTCCATTTTAGTTTGTAATAATTAAGTAAGATCTGTTTTGCTTATTTATTTATAATTACCATTTCATCTCATTCTATCATATATATCTATTTCATTCATCATTTTCACTCCTGTTCATGCATACACGAAAATTATCTTTCTAAGAGTTATTTTGCAACTTTTAGCCAAACAGAAGAAAATAATATTTTTTCAATTGTGTAATTATCAAAACCTGATCCCCAAGCCCTCTTTGGTCACTCACGGATTAGTGTTTTTCCATTGGGATAAAATCAGAACATTTTTTGAGTCAATCAATTTGGGTTTTCTTTAATTTTCCCAATTAAAATAAGTAAATTAAAGTGGCAACTTTCTTTTCACAAATAACAAATTGCACAAATCAATTTTCTAAACTCACAGCGAGTTCCAATCATGGAGTTTCTCCCAAAGAGCATTTTGATTCCTCGGCGAATCAGACCGATGCTCGGGGCATCATTTTTTGAGAGATCATGTACAAAATGGTGATATTGTATTAGAATTTATTGATACAACCAACCAACTTGATGATATTTTTACAAAACCCTTAAATGATGAAAGATTAATTTTCATAAAAAGGGAAATTGGCATGCTTGATGGGTCCTCATTGCCTTAGATTAAATGCTTGAAAGATTAATTTTTATAAAACTATATAAAAGTTTTTATTTGCATCAAAGTTTCATACATTTCATGTCATTTAACATATTATTTGAGCATTTAATCTTGAATTGAGGTGACTCTTAATTTAATTAAATTTAATATTTGACTTTATGCAATTTCATTATTTTTTGGTTGCATGTTGATTACTTTATGGTTGATTTTTGGTATATTTGATTTAAATTGCTTGAATTTCTTTTTAATGATTTGTGGATATCTTAGTATATAAAATGTATAATTGCATCTATTTTGATCTTGAGTCATAATGCTAATTACATTGCATATAACTTCACTCAAAAGTTTTTCAAAAATTTCTGCTTTATCAAAAATCGCGGTGGCAACATATAAATCATGGTCGCGAAATTCAAAATTATAGCCTTTACTGATCAGCCTTCAAAGTCTCACTCATAATAGCTGAATCGCAGATGTGATTTTTGAATTTTTGAAAAATCACGATCGTGACTCTTTGTCTAACAGCATTTAAAAATTAGCCATTTTTAGTGGAAAAATTTGCATTTAATTCCAAAACTAGCCATTTTGCATTGTTTTTCACCTATTTTTTGCCTATAAATATCCCACCACATCAATTTTATTTGTTTTCTAACACTCTAAACTCTCTCTTACTTGAATTTCCATTGCTCTCAAACTCTCCTTTCATCCTTTCCTTTTAAATTTCCTCTTTTATTCAAATTCTTCTTCATTAATGGCTTCTAGGAAAAGTTCTATGAAGGGTAAGGAAATCTAAACCTCCCAAACGCCTTCTCCTCTAGAACTAATGAAGGGAATAACCCTAGAAGAAAAACAAAATTATGTTCGAATCAAAGATAAAACTATTCTTCCAACCAAATTTCTTAGCCTTATATGTTTCAAAACCTTAGGAATTGAGGATAGTATTATTGCTTTCCTCAACAATCTTCATTGGGGAAAATTTGTGTTTGTAGATGAAGATGGGTATGAAGAATTAACAAGAGAATTTCTTGCCACCCTTGTTATCCACAAGAAACTCCATCCAACCCATGGCCATTATGCTATTGATTTTTGATTCTTTGGTAAGTTATATGAGCTTACCCTCAAAGATCTTGCCAACATCTTTGGCCTTCAAACTAAAGACGCCTATACTTCAAATGAGTTTGCTCTTGAACTCTACCCCTTTTGGACAGAAATTTCAATTGAGCCAAAATTCGACCCAAAATCTTCCCTTGACAAACAAATCAAATCTCTTTCTATTTGGATCCTTCATAGGATTGTCACCCTCATGATAAATGCTAGAGGGGATGGTAATCAGAAAGTTTCTCAAAGAGATCTTTTCTTCCTTTATGGTCTTGTGAAAGGAAAGAGCATTCAAACCGCTCGATTCCTTGTTGATCAATTCCTTCATCTCTCCTCCACCAAAAAGGTGCCATTCTACTCTCTTCCTATATCACCACAATAGCCAAGTATGTTAGGGCACTTACTTCACTCAACAAACCTATTCTCTAAAATCTCATCAAGAAATCCCTTATAGATTTTCAATACACGATCAATGCTAAAGCATTGAGGGGAAAAGAAGGAAAATATGAATATCTTTTTAGAGAAATTGGGGTTCAAGCGATGGCATGAAAAAGGCCAAGAGTGGTGATAAGTGAGACTAGTCAAACTAGAGAAGAGGAACCACAAATAGCACCCATTGTCTCTCCATCTTAACCGCAAATTGAAACAAATAGACTCCTTCACAAAGTCTTGAGGATACTCACTCTTTTAGACCATATTCACAAAGATATCTTTGATATGCAAGATCATATGGGTCTCCTTCAATATAACTTACAAGAATGAGAGTTTAGTGAAGAAGAGGAGGAGACATATTAGGAGGCCCCTCATGAAGAAGAAGAGGAGCCCAAGGATGGAGGAGATACTTCTTAGATTTTTTAGGAATTCCTCTTTCTTATGTTTTTTAATTTTTTTAGAATTTTATCATTTTATATTTCTCATGTCTTTTATCTTGTTTATACATTCAATCCATGTGGCATTGCTAATTTCAAATGAATGCAATTATATATTCTTTACTTTAATCTTGTGTGATTTATCTTTTATGCAATTCTTTCATTTCTTTTTGATGTTGCCAACGAGGGAGAAATATAGAAATAGAACTTAAATAAATAATTAGAGTAAATTCATTGATTTTCATTAATTAAGGGGGAGAAATTAAAATTGAAAACTTTATGATATAACTTTGTGATAACATTCAATATAATCATATACTTTTCAAATTGTTCTTATACTTTATATCTTTTACTAGGTATGTATTGCATATATTGAGGGGAAGCATTCTAAATTGAAAGTTATTTTATATTTAAGTTCAATTTGATTATCAACATAAAAAAGGGGGAGATTGTTGACCTAAGTTATTTCGAAACTTAGTTAAGCTAATATGTTTGCTGAGTGTCTTTTTTTCATATCAAAACATACTTAATAGTTAGGATTTCAAAGATTCTTAATTTTTCTCAAAACCAAATCCTTGGCTTCTAAGTCGAACCCAACCTGCCTAAATCATGATTGCAATCAGTAAATCACGACTGTGACCCCCACTTCGCGACCAAGATGATCAAAAGGCCAATTAGTTCAATTTTCAGCTTCGAGAGATAGAACGAATAGCGACCTCAGTCATGACCGTGACCAAGGGCATGACTATAAATGGACAGTCACGACCTTAACTTTTGTACAAGACTAAATGACTACAATGGATAGTTAAGGAACCAATAAGAAGATGCCATGTGTCTACTAGCCGTTGTGGATTCTAAAATCACAATCACAATATTGTCATCTTGATTGTAAAAATTAAGTCAAGACCTTGAAAAAGGCTTAGCGACTGCGATATTATTCTGACGGTGCATTTAATGCAAGATTTTATGGTTGTTGTGAAGATCTTTTTACATTAATCTTTGTAACAGGAATTTGGAGGGAAGAAGCTATAAGTACCCCCTCCAAAGACCCTCATCATGATCCATTAACTTTCATTTAAGCGAAACTCTTGCAAATTTATTTCTCAAAGCCTTTACCTTTTAATTGTTATTATTTAGTTGTTGGAAGAGCATTGATAGCTCAAAGGGTTGAGTGTTAGCCTTGAAAACATATAATATTGGGTTGAGAGCAAGCCAATAGAAAACTCTTGTATAGGTTTAAGTGTGAGCCTAAGGGAAACACTTGTAAAAGGTTGTGTGTTAGCCATTAAAACACATTATAAGTTTGGAGTGAGCTTGAAACTCCTTTGTAAGTATCAACCAGTAGTAGAATACCCAATTGAAATTGGAGAGTGGACATAGGGTTCGTTAACACTCGAACCACTATAAAATCAATTGTGTTTATTCTCTTTCCCTCTCTCTTTCTATCGATATTTTAATTTCCCACCAATTCAATCCCCCTTCTTGGTGCATAAAGGCAAATAATTTAAAATACCTAAAATTGTTAAAATCATAAAGTATTTATGAAGAGACAATTAATATATACAGCAATGAACATACTTACATACACATATCCTTTCAAAAATATAAAGAGCTACTAAAAATAACAAATAAAATTTGAAATACCCATAAAATAACAAACATGAAAATCTGAAATTTTGAATCCAAAACAAACAAAATAAAAATAAAAAAATTTACTAAAAATGAAAGCCAACTTATAATAAGCAAAGGAACAAGCTTATTAGATATAATATAATTTAGTATAATTTTGAACTTTTTATGTAGTAATAAATTTTTTATATCTGTGTATTAGATTTATAGTTGATACAAGCTATTACATCAATGAGTACAGTTTACTTGAAGAATTAGAACCAAAAATAAAAGACAAAATAGAATGAAGATTTCTTATCAAGGAAAAATAGGGGAAAAGAAAAATGACTCAAATAAGCATAATATCCAGGTTACATTCTCAAAGATTCATTTTATCAAACACCTAATAATCTACATTAGCTCAAAATCTATCCAAAACAAATTATGAGCACAACCCCAAATCAGAATCTATATAATTTCTTGTATGTTCTTGTACCATAAAAGATTTTAGCAAGCCAATATAGAAAAATATGGAAATATATTGCAGCACTAAAAATACTTTCATTCAGACACATGTACAAACACATTGAAGACAATGACCTTACTTAGTTAAAATTAGCTTAAGTTGTTGAAATAGCAAGCAAACAAATGATTTATAAACATTCTCCCATAATATCTAGCATCATATTATAATTTCTATGTAGACTATCCAAAGGAAAAGCATATATGTAAACGCAGATATAAAAATGCAATCACATATAAAGAGAAAGGTCCCAAAAAAAATATGGAGTACTAACCTAAATTCAAATTTAAATCACAAAGCAACATATAATTTCAAAATAAGAACACAAGCTATTTCATAACTTAAAAAGAAAAGATTCAAAAATTTTACCTCTGTGAGCCACCAATGGTCTATACACAGTAGGTTGAAAAGTTGGAAGGCGAGTAGAATCAGAGAGTGACAGAGGTAGATTGAAAAAAAGTAAGGATATTTTAAGATAGAGAGACTGAAACAACAATGGTTTCCAATCATTATATGAGAGGAAATTTTTAATTTGAGAGCTAGGGTTTTAATTTGGGAAATTCTCAAGAAGAAGAAAATGTAAAAATAAAATTGAAAGAGATCGAGAAAACAAGAAACATAAAAATAATGTAATAAGATTTCTCTTTTAATTGATGTATTGGCTAATATGGGATTGGAAGGAATGAGGATTACTTGAGTATTTCTCATTACATGATGAAAAAATAATTTTATTTTACCAAACAAAAGAATGACATATATAATGTAATGCTCATTCCATTACATTGGTCATTACAGCAAACCAAACATAGCCTTAGAGTTAAGTGTTTAAGCATGGTAAAAATTATGTGAATCCCATATGACATTCTATGGTTACATATATCTATTTGACTACCAAATTATCAAATAAATTTTAAATTCCTTAAAATATCACTCTTTAATGATGTGATTATTGAGGTGCAATCACTTTTGACCGGTCCTTTTTTTTTTTTTAATATACAAAGGGAAAATTTCATATTTCACAATATCTATATAATTTGATAACAGATCATTTTATGAAAGGAGGAATGAGTAAATTTGATAACAAATCATTTTAAGAAAGGAGGAATGAGTAAAGGGGAAATGATATGATCTAGGGTCAATTATGCACATCAAATAATTCCATATTACATGTACACTTTGAAGATTTAATAGAATAGAAGTGCACATCATTGATTATTATTTGGGTGTGATATTTTGTTTTTAGTTATATGTTTAAGTTGGATTACTATGAACTAATTAACACTATTTGTTCAGTTGTTTTAACTATTTTAGTTGTTTAATAAGGTGTGTAGACTAGATTACTATTTAACTATTTAAGCCTAATCCTGTGGATTGTTTACTCTAGAAAACATTAATTAATTTGAGTAAATTATACTCTCTACCCATTTTTTTTTATTCTATTTACTCTTTTACACTTGTTTTTGAAATTATACTAAGAATCAACATTTGTATTACTAAAATATTGTAATAAGAGAGATGATGAAATTGTTTGAGAACTAGGTTATCTTTTGGTTGATTAGATATTTATTTGTAGTTGATTACAAATTGATTATTAGTTGATAACAGGTTAATTGCAGATTGATTGTAATTAATTATTGTTTTTTGCCTATTTTAGCATTAATATTGCTAAAATACTGGTTGTTTTTGATGGATTGTTGGTTGATTTATAGTTGATTACAAGTTGATTATTAGTTGATTAGAGATTGATTTTTGTTTTATTTCTATATCTTGATTATAATTTAAATCTTAATATGTAGAAGTGAGTAAGAATAGTATTATCATATGCTTCATATGTATCCAGAATATGCATGTCATACACTTTTTACTGTGTATTATTAAAAATGTTTCTTATTTTTTATAAATTAAAATACAATATTAACATTTTTTGAAATAATTTTCAACTTACAAATTCTTGTTTTGTTAATACTAAAACTAATTTTCTTTTTCACATTTCAATTTAAAATTTTTATTTTTTCCTTTTTTTTAATTTTATTCTTCAATTTACAAACAAACTCTCACACAATTTAAAATCATTTAAAGAAAAAAAATATTCAAATCAATAAACAAAATTTAAAATAAAATTTTATAAAATTTTATTTCCTTAAATAATAAATAAAATATTTCAACAAAAATATTCATTCAATTATTTTGAATATCTAATTTTTTTTTTTTACTTATATTTTAAGTTGAACATTTTTTAATTATTTAAGATTCTTCAATTTTAAAGTTATAATATATCTTTTACATTAACAATATTGATTTGATATAAAATGGACTGAGAATGAAACTTATTTTTTTATTTTATTTTTTATAATATTTTTTTTACCAATCAAGACAACTTTGGAAAAAAAAAAAAAAAAGCAATGACAAATATAAAGCCAGCTCATCAAAAAATGTACATAGATACGCGTCATAACCAAGACAAATCTTTTTCAAATTTATACATGTTTTTTTAAAAAGTAACAACAAATATTTCTATACGTTTTGTTGAAAAAGCATTAAAAAATTAAAATAAAAAGTGGAAAGGTATTTTTGTAAGTTTTTAGAAGGTGGAATATATTTATAAAGTAGCTTGGTTTTTTAGGCAATTATTTAGACTAGGTTTCCTGTAGCCTATAAATATGCACGTTTTCTTTGTAACAACTATTGAGTTACACTATTTTTTATTTTACATTGTTATTCATTCAAATTAATAGATATTATTTTCTCTTTTGATTTTTCATTCAACTTTTTGAATTTATCAAGATTATTTATTTTGTAGTGTTCACAATTTATATTTTTCAGTTCTTGCTTCTACATAGGTTTTGGATCCAAGTTTTATACTTTTGATTCGTAAGTTGATCATTGAGTCAAAATTTTATTAATCGCATCTGATTTGATTTTTATAGAGTTTTTGCTTCCATACTTAAAGTTGAGTTGCACTATATATTGGGCATATAACTAAATTTATTAAATATTGACCATTGGTAACTAGACCTATTCAAATTGTGGTCCAAGCCAAGTTCAGTAAGACTTGACTTTTTCAAGCTTAAGTCTGAGCTCGACTCGATCATACGAATCTATTATTTTGATCAAGTTCTACCCGTATTTAAAAATATATAATTTTTTACATACAAATTTTTCAGGTGGATTGAGCTTGTCAAATGAATCTCAAGAAAAAATGATCTTCCTAAGCCCACCCAAAAAATAATCAGACTTTTTGAGTTCAAATTTAGATGGATCGAGCAAGTATCCAAGCTCATGAATAGTTCTATTAGCACCTAAGTTATATAATTTGTCTTTTTAGAATACTAATTTATGTGGGTAATGTATCGTAGTTAAATGTTTGTAACATTTTGTAATTACTATATGGGATTTCTATATAAATGCATAAAATTGAGTGCATGCTAAAAAATTTATGCTCGGTCTAAGAATTTTAATTTTTTACGTCTAGCTCATCTTTTATAACTTTTATATGCTAACTTGCACCTTCATAAAAAAATTGCATAAAAAATCAAAAATCAAATTCAAAATTAGCTCAATCTAAACTCTATCATAATCGTCAAGCTTCAAATATTATTTCCCTATCAAAATCAAAACTCAAATCATACAAATAGTTGACAAATTTGCAGATTTGTCGACATTTCAAAAGCTAGGTTCAAAGTCAAACCAAATCTTCAAGTAATTCAAAGGTAAATCAAATTATATAAACATATTTGAGCAGATTTTGTGTTTTTTCAACTCACATTGCATAAAAAGCTTTAAAAAATATAGATTATATGTTTTTTTTTTTCAAGAATTTGAAAGATTTAGAACATGAACTTTCAAAATCTGCAAAAAATAAGGATATTTTCTATCAAAACCTAGTAAAGAGTATATTTTGAGTATAATCTGAATATATTTGAAGTGTATTGATGTGCATCTTCATTATATCTGAAATATAATACTACGCATATTTATTATATCTCAAATTTAATTTTCAGGTCAAACCAATAAATTAAGAAGTATTTGAAAATTAAAAATCAAAAGTACTAATAATTTAAAAAAGAAAACATGCACATGGAATAATTTTCAAATGGATTAGTTGTAATGTGGTAATAGTGAAGGAGATGAATTAAAATCCTTAGTTGTAATGTTCATGCAATGGTAATAGTGGAGGAGATGAACCAAAATCCTTTTGATTATTGATGGTTATGTTTGATTCAAAATCTTTAAACCTAGGAAAGAATAGTTCATTGAGATGGGAAGACACTCAAATTAAAAAAATAATAATAAAAACAAAGAAAACTTGAGAAGATATGCCATGTATAGCATATGATGAAAAAAAAAAGATCAAAATTCAAGACTTTAAAAAGAGGTTGCTGAGATTGGAATGTGTACTTTAAAGAAAGACCGTGCAATTAATAATACAATTGTCAAAGAGCAAAGGCAATTGTGACATTTGTTACACATGTACTTTAAAGAAAGAGCAATTATGATAATTGTGACACATGCAAGACCGTTAGAGGGAAACTTCAATTAATAATGCATAGAATATGATTATTAGACATTCACAAGGTATAATAATAGCACCCATTTCCTTGTCCAAATCAATAAATTAACAAATTTCTCATAGCAAAAACCTTAGATTTATTGGAACTAAAATTGCACAGCTCAAAGCAACTAAATTCCTTTTAACATGCCCAAACTTCTACTCTATCCTTCAAAAAAAAAAATAGATTAAAATACACTTTGATCAAAATTCATATTCATTTGAAATTTTTACACCTCAACATATGATATAGATCAAAAATATAAAATACATATTACTATTTAGTTCTCCATATTAAATTTACTTAATAAGTACATCCTCCCTTTTTAATAAATGAATTAAATCAATCACAAATCAACCTCCGATTAATAAAAAAAAACCAGTATTTTAGTAATATTAATGTTAAAATATGCAAAAACAAACAATCAACCTATTATCAACCAACAACTAACTATAATCAACGAAAAATCAAACTTTGATTAATCAAAAACACAACCTAATAAATATAAAATGCTAGTGCTATAAAATCCATATCAATTGAGTAATACAAAGAATATGTAACATGTGTAACTATGGTTATGCCCAATCAACACGTGTCCAAATGGATATTTTTTAAAAGTTAAATTTTTGACATATGGTGATTAATTAGATAATAAGTAACGTGTAACTAAGGTTATGCCCAATTGACACACGTCCAAGTGGTTATTTTTCAAAGCTTAAATCTTTGACATATAGTGATTAATTATATCATTAGTAACATGTATAACTAGGGTTATGTCCAATAGACACATGTCCAAATGGGTATATTTTCAAAACTTGAATATTTGATATGTGCTGATTAATTAGATAATTAGTCTTCACTATCCAATTTTTGCGTGGCTTGTTTTCTTCATTCACTTTAAGAAACATTGCACAACAATAAAATGATACCAAATTGACTAAACATATACATCAAATCAACCAAACATCAACCAAATATAAAAACAAAATCAACCAAATATATACCTAAAATAAAAAAAAATTCTAAAGAAATTCCAATTATTATTGATATTTACAAGTTGCAATTGATCATAGAATACTTCATTGTAACATGTGTAATTGCCCAATCGACACATCTTTTCAAAGTTTGAATTTCTGACATGTGGTCATTAATTATATAATTTTTAATTAACATAATTTCCAATTATTCTAATGTGGAAATCAATATGTGTAACTAGGGTTATGTCCAATGGACACATGTCCAAATAGGTATTTTTTAAAACTTGAATCTTTGACATGTGGTGATTAATAGATAATTTTCAATCAACATAATTTCTAATTATTTAATGTGCAAATAAAAAAAAAAACCAAACATATACTAAAAATAAAAAAAAAAAATTCATTTGTCTTATGTGGACTAAAAATTTATGATATAACATGTTTTATGATCTCTCTCTATGACATTTTATCAAACATGTTTTGAGCATAATAGACGCATCCATATTTTGTATAAACCTCAATTATCATATTGCAAAAATGCAAATCAAATCTAAAATCCAATTTAATTGCAACACAATGAATCTCGCAACAAAACATCACTCTTAAGATGCAAAAAAAAAAAACAAAAAAAAAATCAAATCTTAATCTCAGCATTACTTTTCGAACCAAAAGCAAAGATAGAAAATGTTTGAAAGAACCACATACTCATTTTATTAAGAAATTCACATATCCCAAAATAAAAATAGAGTGAACCCATAGATACATTTTGGAATTTCCCCTCAAAATGTTAAAGTATATGCTTTGCATAAATTCAACAAACTCAATAAAAACAAATATTGAAACATAACAGATGTTTGGTAGAAATGTTTAATAACTAAGAATATTCCTTTTTCTTTTTATGCTAAAGATTTAAAAATAAATAATAGCAAAAAAAAATCTAGCTAAAAGATAAATACTCAAATATAGTATTATGATAGAGAAATTAAAGAAATTGTTACAGAAATAACCATTACAAATTGAATAAAGCCTTCATTGATTTTACTTCTTGGGAGTCAATCTAGACTTGATCTTTGTTATTTTCTTTGTACCCACGAATCCCCAATTTGAAGCAAAAGTAGGAAATCGGAGCAAAAATAACAAAAATCGAAGGAAAAAATAGAGAGACAAAGAGACAATATAGAGGTGTGAAAATGTTAAAAAATAAAAACACAAATGAAAAAAACCATGTAAAAGAAAAAATAAATTACCAAAAAAGTAGAACTTCCAAAACAAGCGTAAAAATGTAAATAGAACAAAAAAAGGCTAAAGGTTGTAATTTCCTCTTACTATATTAATTGATATGAAACCTATTTCTTATTTGACTAAATCCAGTGTGTGTGTACATATATACACACACACTAGATTTTTTTTATAACGTGCTTCACACGTTAATCTCCATTACGACTTGTTAGAAATATAAATATTTATTTTAAACTTTTAATTTTTCCTTATTAAAGTTTTAATGACTAGTATTTTGTTATTTAAGTATAAAATGATATAAAATTTCTCAAACAAAAACTATGAAGTCAAAATCTTATTAGTCAACTTTTAAGATTATCATGGACAAATATTTATATAACTTAATTATTAAATTCAATTTAGTTGTTAAATCCAAGTTAAGTTAAATTTTTATATGAAAACCTAAAAATTCAATGAAAATATAATTATACGTAATAAATATTATCTAAATTGTATGATCATGCATGTTTATTATAATTAGAATGATGACACAAAATAATTATAGATTTTATATAAATATATGAATATATTTTGAAAGGCAATACATACACAATATAGAAAAAAGATGAGTCAAGCATATCTAAATAAATAATTTATTATAATTTTAAATGATATTCTTATATTCAAAAATATATTAGAGAAAAGAAAGTAAAGGAATTAAAAGATATGTTTTATTATAATTTTCTAACTTACTTTGTGATTGTTGTCTAATTATTAATTATAGGTTGATTTTAACATTAATACTTAGTACGTCTATTATTTTCTCATAATTTCAATGTAGATTGCATGTTTTTATTAATTTTGATAAATTTTGATCTATTTGACATATTATAGTTTGATTTTTATTCCTACAAAAAATTAACAACAATCATTTCATTATCTATATATACTATTGTTTTAAAAAATGGACAGGTGACTGAACCAGATAGACCACAAGTTCATGGTTCAACCAATCAAACCGATTAGACAAAATTTCTTCATTTTTTAAGCTTTTTTTTTTTATTTTTTGATCATTTTATAAAAGATTTCCATTAGTAAATGTTTGACTGGTTAAAAACTAGTGAAATGACTATTTAATTGGAATTTCAATTTTTTCAATGAACTAAAACAGACTAGCTATCGATTTTCAGTTGAAAGGTTAAACTGACTGGTCCAATTCAATTTTTACAACACTAATATGCACAGATTCTGCGTCATCACTAATACACTTGTTATTCCCATTTGAATCACATAAGCACTCACATTATTTTAGATTTTCATTATGATATCTCTAACATTGACCTCTTAAAATCATATCCTAATTTCATTAAAAGCCTATTCACATTTGAACCACTATAATTCATTTTTGTATTTGTGTCCTTATCAGCCGTTGCCAATAATTCTCTCCAATAATTTCTCTAATACATCCAAATACTTCACATAAACTAATTTCACAAATGTTGCAAGATTTAGGCCAAATCTATACTTTTCAACTATAAACCAATTTTAGAAAACAATATCATAACTACCCTTCTTTCTCACAAGAAAAAACAATTTAAACAATTTCACATTTTAATACATCTGCAATATTGAAAAAAGATGAGTCAAATATATCTAAATAAACCATTTCGTACAATTTGAAATAATATTCTTATGTTAAAAAATATGTTAGAGAAAAGAAAGCAAAGAAATTGATAGGTACATTTTATTATAATTTTTTAATTTATTTTGTTATTATTATGTTGTATTAATTATAGGTTGATATATATGTTAATACTATATGTCTATTGTTTTCTTCTATTTTCAATGTACATTTTATGTTTTTATTAGTTTTGATATACATAATCTTTTTGACATATTATAACTTAATTTTCTTTACTCCAGGAAATCAATAATATTTCTAGTATTTACATGCATAATTTTTTCAAAAGTCATATCGGTGACTAAAATTGACAGGTTTATAGAATACGTTAATTTTTTTTTCTTTATTTTAATAAAAGACTTATTATATATTCATATTAGGATTAAAAACATTGTTTGTGAATTTAACATCAATGTTAATTCAATATTAATCATATGCAATTGAATTATCATGTGATATCATATGATATCATATTACATCATAAGCCCAAAAAATCTCTAATTTAATGATTATATCAATGAATATCTAGTTTATAGAATATATTAATTTTTTATATCAATAAAAAACTTATTATATATTCACATTATAATTAATGCATTACTTATGAATTTAACATCATTGTTAATTCAATATTAATTGTATACAATTGATTTATCATATAATATCATATTTTATCATATAATATAATATTATATCATAAGCCTAAAAAATATCCATTTAATGGCTATATCACATGAATACTTGTAAATATTTTCAATTTGATATTACAAATAATAACAATGACATATAATTATTAAATTAAAAATTTTGTAATTTTGATTTTCCTATTTAATTAATTTTTAAGAATGATTAATTAATATCTTCCATAATGAAAATTTTAAGTAAATTTAGGTGTTTATAGATTGCAAACAGATGTATTTTTTTTTTTTTAAGAATATACTATTATAATAGAAATTTTGACATTTTATAATAAAATAATAGGATTTTGCTCATTATTGTTAAATGAACTCCCAATTAATGCATCTTCTTTTTCTAGTGCATTTTTTTTTATAGAATCAAAAGTACAAAATAATGATTTACACAATAAAAGTGAAATTAAAATTTTTTTTAACTTGTTAATATTTGAATAATTAAATTCAAAAAAATTTCTGTAACTTCTAAATATTCAAAAAAAAATATTCTAATTAAATTATTTTTATTTAAATTAAATATAATTAGCTGAAC
>CANTUT010001258.1:5000-17500 GCA_947687605.1 Reutealis trisperma | reverse complement strand
AGGTACTCTTAGCTCGACATTGTTTGTTTTGTTATACACTAGAACCATATCTGAAAATGAGGTTAATTAAAAGAAAATGCATATATTTCATATGTATTTTCTTTATTTGTTAATAAGATTTTAACAGGCTCAGACATTGAAATTGATATCTTCCATTACTAATTAACTCGAACTGGTTTGCCTTAACTAACTAATATAATTTCACTTTTTATATTGCTTTTAAGCACACAATAATAGTAATAATAATAATAATAATAATAATACAGTTGATGCTATTAATTAGTGTCAAACTAAATTTAATTATCATGTGATTCTCAATAATTGATTTGTAATAATTTGTTACAAATAATATATATATATATATATAAACTAAAGAGTGATGACTTATTAAAATTCATGTTCGTAAATAATAGTATCACACATGTGATAATTGAACCCTTGCGTATCAATGATCTTGCATTTGGACCTTCCAAGGCTTTTCAGGGACAAGCCAGCAATTGGCTGCCGCAAGCTTGGCTATTGCTGCCACAAGGAAGCCCGTCACAACTGCTAGGCCAACTGCGGCAGCTCAAGCGCATAGCCTGTTTGCGGCAGCCAACTGCAATACTAGTCCCTAATTATTTCAGAGCAGGCATCATCACAGGACATCTCTATATATAGGATGTATTATCACTGGACATCTCTTTATATAAGATGTATTTGAGAGTGCTGTTAAAGATTAAAAAAACGTTTTTAGAATTTTTTTTATTTTATTAATTAATTTTTATTATTTTTTATAAATTATTTTTTCAAATTTATTTCTGAAAAAAAAATCAATTTAACTGCTTCTTGTTAAAAGTAATTTTAAAAATAATATATAAAAATTTTTATTGAAAAAATGCCAAACGAGGCTACAGTGTACGTTATTTAGTTATAATTATTAATTTGGTGGAAAAAAAATTCAATTTTGATTCAATTTGTTCATTATTTTCAAACTTTTTGGATTATTGGTTTATTTTTAAGTGATTAACATATAAATTATAATATGTAATAATATTATTCTTTTTGTTAATTGTACAACATTTTTAATATTTTTTGAGGGATTTAATATTTTTTATTAATATTATATAATTATAAATCATAATAATTTATTCTATTATTTTAGAATAATCGGGCCGAAATATATTTGTTTTTAGAATATTCAGTTATCTAATATATTCAGGTCGGTTTGATTAACATATAAAGAAAAATATTTTGAATAGTTGGGTTAATTGAATACAGACCCTCCCTATATATATAATTACATATGCATTTTATTTATTTACTTACTTTTAGAGATGACATGTATTACAAAAATTATTTCACATGAATTTAAAATTTGTGTATACTGGAAGTCCCAAATCATGGGCAATTTGTGTATATATAACCACTTGCATGCAGGGTTCTTTTCTTTTCAGAAAATAAAGAAAAATAAAAGAAAACACCTGGGCTCTGTCCCTATTTTATTGTCAAATATAAGAGCATGGTTAATGATAGTGAAGAACAAAAACTAAAAAAAAAAATGGAAAGAAAACCATCCATTTAATACTGATCAGTGGTTAACTTAAGTGTACCACAGCAAAGTCCAATAATAATTTATATGCCTTACAAAAAAAAAAAAAAAAAGGTACAGAAGGATTAATTGAACACCATATATCAGGTAATAAATTTTGATTAATCCCCTTCCAGTCATCTACAACTTGCTACATCTTCGATTTATCTTCTTCAGCCATCATAAACTCAGAACAAAACAAATGCTACTAAAGAAACATTTTTGACAAAATGAAGAAAATGAACTAATGGAGAAGAAGAAACATGGTTAACATGAGAGGCAAATTCATGCCAGGAGAACAAGTGATAAGAAACACTTAACCTGCATTTATGGTCTTGCGACTTTAAGATTAACAACACCCTCCTCCTTTTTGCAGCTCTGGATTCACTTCTGGGACTACATCATCTCCTTGTAAAACCACAGTCTTCCCATTTCCCATCAAGGGAGCTTCCTGTTTGTTGAACTCATTTGACATAACTTTCCGGCTTAATATATTGTAAATCTCTTTAACAACTGTCTGAAAGGCAGCGGTTACATTGGAGGAATCCAGAGCTGAAGTTTCCATGAAAAATAAACCCTGTGCCTCCGCCAAGGCCTTACCTTCAACTGTAGGTACCTCTCTAGCATCCTTGAGATCAGATTTGTTGCCAACAAGTATAGTTACCACATTCATGTCAGAGTGAGCTGTACAATCACAAAATAACAGCAAATCAACCTTCTGTTTATCACACTTGGGCAAGATAAATAGAAAGTAACTCTGGTAGGCATCAAGTGCAATAGCAAACCCATGAATTAAAAGGAAATTGCAAAGCAAGAAGTACCCACCAAAACTAACATATAATTTCATACCATTTTTTAATCAATCCCAAAGTTTCCAGCATAACATAGCTATGTCTGTAATTACCATGCAATTCTAAAAACAACAATTTGGAATGGCACTCTGATCAGATTAATGTGACCCAGAAACATTCTCAATAAAAGTATTCTGAAATAAATGTTCTGATAATATTGAAAAACAAGGCATCTTTGTAAAAAATCAAGGCAAAATTTGTTTCTAAGATGATGTCAACATGCATCATAGACATAAAATTACACTTCAAAATTCTTCTAATGTGGCATAAAAATCAAGCCAGAAAGTGGAGCAGAAAAATAAACTGAAGAAAGGAAAAAAAATTAAAAGAAAAGATCCAAAAATTCAACAAGATTGTAATATATCTTACTGTGAAGCTCATTAAGCCATTTGCCAACACTATCAAATGTCTGGCGCCTACTTATGTCATAGACCAGGAGAGCTCCCACTGCACCTCTATAATATGCAGACGTAACAGCTCTGAACCGTTCCTGACCTGCTGTATCCCAGATTTGTGCTTTAACTTCCTTTCCATTAATATCCATCTTTTGGGTTTGGAACTCTACTCCTATAGTGGACTTTGAGTTGGGATAGAATTCATCTCTAGCAAATCTTGCAAGCAAATTTGATTTCCCAACAGCTGAATCCCCAATTAAAACAATTTTGAAAAGGTAATCCTCTGTTTTTTCCTCCTCAGCATAGACCTCCATCTTCCACCCTTCACTAGATTATCACTCTATAAAAGCATGTCAAGCACAACTAGCCCAGTGGTTAAGATCTCTCCAGAGGAACTTAACACTCACCTATGAATTATTAAAGTCTCCTTATCAAAGATGAGGAAATGGAATTGGAATATCCAAGAACAAGGGTAGAATAAAAAGAAAACTTCACAGGCAGGGAAGGTATTTAGAGGACAAAGGCTGCAGTTCATCAAATATTTAGAAGAACACAGCAGAATCCAGAAGATACCTAACTTCTTTAAGTTAACATTTGGAAAACAATAAAAGAATAAAAACTTCTAGTCCACCTGCTTCTTGCAAATCGTAATCAGACCAGGTGCTTTTTATGTACAATCTTACATAGCCCTCCAAAATCAGGTTTCAGATCCCTGCAATGCCAAAAAAGCATCAGGATCCAAGCAAAGCAACTATATGAAAGTTATATGCTTGATGTTATTCTATGGTTTGACAGAAATGGTCATGCCTCGTGTATAAACAATTAATTGCCAGTATTATCTCATAGAAAATAAATGCAGTAATTATCAAGTGATCATGTTTACTTGCCATATTCAAAATTTTTAAGGGAAAGAATTATCTTTAGTTCTTTAATTTTTCTTCCCATGGGCCAATATTGCACATCCATCAGCATGTAAGCTTTCTACATGCTCGAACACCTTTAAGCCTCTTAAAGGAAACACTATTACCACAATTCTATATTTGATTCAACCTACAGGCTTTTTCTTACCCTGAATCACAATTCAACCCTCTCTTACTAGGTATTACTACTAACCGGACAAGTGCAAGACAATGGATAGGATTCTCCTTGAAAATAATAAAATGCACAAGGCTGTCGTCCTAAATGATAAAGGCATTGAATTGAAACTTTAGTAAAATAATACATCACATCAATCAAAAATAAAAAGGTACAAATTTCCATCAGTTTCATTATCCATCCAGTATACCCCAGTTGTGGACCCATAAAGCAATTGACAAGTGAAGCATGCCTATCCACGATCACCAAATAAAAGCAATATACCTCAGCTTTTCCTTGGTCTCTAATAAGGTTGTAAAGTATCTAATTCTCCATCTCAAGAAATATAGGGATGCTCCTTTTGCTAGTAATTAAAATGTTATTTTTCCTATTTTCCTACAAGTTTGTAACCATATCATACAGGCTACCCATACAATACAATCACAGCTTTATAACAATTATTACATCTTATTCCCGTCGAGCCATAAAAAAGCTATCATAATTAATCAAACCATTAAAAAAGGTATGAATTGAAGAATCATAAAAAGTTCGATCCCTAAAATCAGAAACCATTAAAAGCCCATTATCAAAATATATTCATGGATCAATTAAATCTTCTAAAACATGATTTGAAACCAATGAAACAAAGCATACCTAATAAACCACAACAATAAAACAAATTTTATCAACTTAACTAGAACAAGATAAAGGCAATTGACAAAGCAAGAAAAGCAAATAGAAAACACGGCAAGGTACCATAAACAACTGTAGCACATTATCAAAATAATAATGACTTTTTTTCATTTATATATGTCAGAACTTAAATCAGAAAGTCAACTACTTCAAATCAAACCTGAAAACATCTAATGATTAATATTGTTTACAAATACATTATGAACCAATCAAGCTAGAATTCACTGTTAAAACACAGTGGGTAAAAAAAAAATTGAAAAAGTAATACAGATTCTGCCTAATGGAAACAATTGACCTTATAATAAGCTAGCACATAAAGGTCAACATTTCGGTGCAAAGCAACTATACTAAGGGCAAAAAGAAAGAAAAAAAAAACCATTATTCACTTGTGATATAACTCTAGTAACTATAGTAAGAATTAAAAAAAAAAAAAAAAAAAAAAAAAAAAAAAAAAAAACCAGATCAATGAAAGGAATAATAAAATGGGAATTTTATCAAAGGAAGAACCCTAAATTCATAATTAAAACAGCTTAAATTAAGAAATAGAACAGAAAAAAATCAGATATACAAACTCAAATGGCAAAACCCAGAAAGAAAAAAGGAAGGAAAAGAAAAGAAAATAGTACCGCTATGTTGATGATATGAGATGGGTATTCGACCTTTTTTTTTTTTTTTTTTTTTTTTTTTTTTTTTTTTGGCCAAGATTTAAAAATGCAGCCTTTAAAAATGGATCTGATACGAGAATTGGAAGTGAAATGATTTGATAATGTGAAGTGCGAAAGGTGCGAAATGGGAAATCTTGTTTGAAACGGTTTCTCTGAGTAAGTTGAAAAAAAGGGGGTAAAAGGCCTTTTTTTTGTATTTTCTGTTGCGCGTTGGAGAAGTGAGGCAAAGAATACAACAGAGCGGGGCAGAAAGAAAGAAAGAACACACAGAACCATAGGACACAATGCAAGAGCCGCATTCACTTTCTGATTTTAGCCGTTAGCCTGCATTTAATGGGCTATTGATTGGGGATTTGCCTCTATTCAATTGGATCCAAGACTTCCAATAAAGTCCTAAAAAATATGCTACTTTTTTTTCTCTTAAAAAATGAAAATTAACAGCTTCAAAAAAAAAAAAAAAAAGAAAAAGAAAAAAAGAAAATTAGCAACAATAATAATAATGTAACATCCCCACTCGATATAGGATATATGTACAGTATACGAGTGAAGATACCCGTTTAACATTATAATGCATGGCCAAATTGAAAATAAATATTTTTAAATATTCAAATGATTTGAATATAAATGTTTTAAAGTAATAATTTTATGTGCAAATATTTTTCTTTATTGTTATATTTATATTTATATTTATATTTATATTTATATTTATTGAAATTTATAAACTTCTATTTGAATATTGATATTGATATTGATATTTATTTATATCATTATTATATTGATATTGATAAGCTAAACTCATATTGATATTTGATATATGATTTATAAATATTGTTATATGAATATTTAAAATAGTAGAAAATTATTTTAAATTTAAAATTGATATTTGGAAGGATATTGATTTATTATATTATTATGTTAATATTTTTAAGAGAATATTTATTAAATGAAATATTGATTTATTATTTTATCAAATTGATAGAATTTTAAATTAAAGAAATTGAAATTTTATTATAAAATATAGAAAATTTTGTAATTAATACTTGAAGTTATATATTATAATTTTTATATTATAGTAAATGGATAATATGATGAAATTAATGAAATTAATATATTGGTTAAAATTATTGTTTTAGAATTTATATGGCAATGTTATTATTATTATTATTATTATTATTATTATTATTATTATTATTATTATTATTATTATTATTATTATTATTAAAGTTATTAAAGCTAGTATATATTTATATATAAAAAAAAAAAAAGAAGAAAGATTAAAGTCGGCAGCCCATTTATGAGCAGAATCAAGCAGAATAGAAGCATAGAAACATAAGGAAATGGACAGAGAGCAGAGAGAGAGAGAGAGAGAGAGAGAGAGAGGGAGAGCGCGGGGGCTGTGCGCCGGACCACAGCCATCCGGCCATCGCCGACTGACACGCGCCATACCAGGAGGAAGCGCGCCTGCCGCCCCGTTGACTGGTCGAGGGCCGTCGCCTGCAGCCACCGGACGGCGACGCACGCCTCCTCCAAAGTTTCGCCGGCCGAAACTTCTAGGCCGTTTTCCGAGGACTTTTCGATCTCCGTTTTTAACGAAATTGGTATGGTTGAATTCCTTGTGATTCCAGCTTCGATTTGGTATATTGTTTACTAATTTTAGATAACCTTTTTGTTGATCGGAATCCGGCGACATCAACGGTTGTTAACGCCATTTCTGCCTATTTCCAGTGGACTACGGGAAACGAAAGTTATATTTGGACTCCCCACACCATAAGCTAACTGCTGGTATCTTCGAATCGTGATTTGGTCGTCGTGGGAATTTTTCGGACGACCTCTAAAATCGATAAATTCGGACAGAAGCTTTGGCTCATTAAACCGAGCCATATGGTATAAATCCCAACTTCTAATTGTGTATAAATAGTGAATTATGATTTTATTTGTAAGAATTTAGTTAAATGGTTTATTGGAATTAAGTGATTAAATGAGATAATTGAATTGAAGTAATTATTATTTATATGATTATGGAGTATTATTGGTGATTAAATTGGAAGATTGAAGTAAAATATTGAAATTAGAATTGATTTAATTGAATTGAATTATTTAAAAGAATGAAGTGAGATGTAGATATTGGTATTGATTGAATTGAATTTAGTGGTTATTAGCTTGATAATGAGGAATAAAATGGGCGGATGGGATTAGTGTATTGAAGGTCCGGGCTAGACCATTTGATCATAATATTGTGGATAATTTGAATTTATGAAAATATTGGTGGAAATTGGTTAATCGATTTTACTTGAATAATATGAAGATTGAAATGTGAAATTGGAAGAAAAGAGAATTATTCTTTTTAAGTAAGTTATTAGGAAATAACTAGAGAAATGTTAAGTTTAATAGTAAGTATAGGTATAAAATATCTTAACTTTAAGAATGCTAAGTTGTAAATAAGATAGAAGTGTTAAGGACTTAAACTAAATTAGGTAATGTGATGATGAGGAAGTGATTGATATGTGATTGAAATGCATGTGTAGAGTCTAATATTAAGGGCAAGGATATTGGGTGAAGTGCGAGGAGCACTATTCATATTAGAGTCAAACGTACATAGGAGCAAAGGAGTCTACAGTGAGTAATATATGCATATGTATATATATGTTTATGCCAAAATGAACTTATACCTTTATATGATATTTGCTTGTGAAATGCTCCTTGATGATCTTTTGAATCTGAATTGCTTCCTTTTCATTGATTCCTTCTTGCTTTGGAATACATTATTGCTTACATTGAATTTCTAATTGTTCATGGCAACCTTTGAAACCTGTTTTGCTTCTTTGTAATTACCTTGTTCGACTTTGTAACACCTTGTGATATGTTCGAATGACTTTGATTCTTCAAATGAACTTATGCTGTTTAATCCCCTTTCTTTGAATTTAATTATTGAGTAAACCCTGTGATTTGATTGGATATCAAATGACAGAGCTACTCATTTGATGGAGTAGCATAAATTTTGCATCAGACATTGTGCACAATGAATTATAAACCCGAGCTAGAGAGGGTTAAGCCCCTAGCCATATAGTCTGATCAACTATATGTGGGAAAAGCATGCTACCAAGATAGTAGCCTCTGCCTATTATAAATGTGTGATTAAGTGAATTTTGTCATTTGAGAGCTAATATGATTGTCACTTTTACATTCATGCCTTTATTTAAACTATTGCTTCTCTTTGCTCTTTTATCCTTTCTATTTTGTATATATATGTATGTATATATTATTCACTGGGATTTTATCTCATCATTTTTGTGATTTATAAATTTTCAGGTGGAGAGTAGACCAGTGGTTCCAGCAAAACTTCTCCCTCTTGCGTGGAACCTATCATGTAATATTCATATCTAATTTGATGGTTGTAAATATTAGAAACTCCATGGTACTTGGTGGTTTAGTATAGTTAAACTGGGAATTGAAATAAATATTAAATGTATAAATTATATGTAAATTAAATGAATATTAATGAATATCAGAATGTTTATTGTATTTTTTTTTCTTTCTGGATGCTAGTTGTTTAACATAATAATCTGGGGTTCTACGGGTTTAGCTGGCTTTAGGCTTACCCAATCCCTAAGACCGTCCATCCCTAGAGTGGGATGTGACAGAAGTGGTATCAAAGCAAAAGTTTAAGTCTAGTTTAGACTTTATAAGTACTATGAGTTATAGGTTAAACCATGGAGCATAGGAATTCCTTCTTGTTGTTGAAGTATATCGATAAATCTAGATCTGCATTACTCACAAGAGTCTAAGTTTCTCTTGTGGTATATGATATGTATATAATGATTATGAAAAGGGAATGTGCATAATGATCGTGAAACGAGAATGATAAAGTGATATGTAGTATAATTGATATATATGATTAAATTATAGGTTATATGGTTGGATGAAATGACTATAGGAAATTGTTAGAAGTATGAACCATTAAAGTTATAGAATGAAGGATAATACTCAATAGTGATTGAGTGAAATCATAAATGTTTTATATGACTATTATATAGTGAGATTTATGTGAGATAAGTTAAAAAGATGATATCAAATTTATGGCCTAGATGTTATTTTATAGACTAGAATGATAAGAAAGATAAGGATTTCTTTGACACTTAAGTGGTTACTAAGTATAATTAAGGGAAGAATATTAAGCTAGTGGGACCTAAGAGAAGATTACTTCGTAATAAAAAAGGAAGCAATTAATTGTATATGTGGTTGAGGTGACCGTAGAAAAGCAATTATGGAAAAGTATAAGACCTACTAAGGGAATAAAGTTATGAAGTCAGTAAAGGATCAAAGTAGCATATGATTAGGATTGAATCACCCTACAGAAAAGGAACATAAGATTAACAATTACCAGAAAGCATGTATAATTAAGGAATAGTCTTTAAAAGAAAATGGGAGAAGATTTAACTTAAAAGGGATAGATGTAAGCTAAGAATGAATTGGTGTAAGAATGTAGATCAATTTTTGACAAGTACCTTATATCGTGTCACATCCCACTCGAGGGATGGATGGTCCTAGGGATTGGGTAAGCCTAAAGCCACCTAAACCCATAGAACCCTAGATTTATTATGTTAAACAACTAGCATCCAGAAAACAAATACAATAAACATTCTGATATTCATTAATATTCATTTAATTTACATATAATCTATACATTTAATATTTATTCCAATTCCCAATCTAACTACACTAAACCATCAAGTACCATGGAGTTCCTAATATTTACAACCATCCAAAATAGTTATGAATATTACATAATAGGTTCCACGCAGGAGGGAGAGGTTTTGCTGGAACCACTGGTCTACTCACCACCTGAAAATTTACAAATCACTAAAATGATGAGATAAAATCCCAGTGAATAATATATACATACATATGTATACAAAATAAAAAGGATAAAAGAACAAAGAGAAGCAATAATTTAAGTAAAGCATGTATATCAAGGTGACAGTCATATTGGCTTTCAAATGACAGAATTCACTTAATCACACATTTACAATAAGCAGAGGCTACTATCTTGGTAGCATGCTTTTCCCACATATAGTTGATCAGACTATATGGCTAGGGGCTTAACCCTCCCTAGCTCGGGTTTATAATTCATTGTGCACAATGTCTGATGCAAAATTTATGCTACTCCATCAGATGAGTAGCTCTGTCATTTGATATCCAATCAAATCACAGGGTTTACTTCAAAATTAAATTCAAAGAAAGGGGATTAAACAACATAAATTCATTTGAAGAATCAAAGTCATTTGAACATATCACAAGGTGCTACAAAGTCGAACAAGGTAATTACAAAGAAGCAAATAGGTTTCAAAGATTGCCATGAACAATTAGAAATTCAATGTAAGCCATAAGGTATTCCAAAGCAAGAAGGAATCAATGAAAACGAAGTAATTCATATTCAAAAGATCATCAAGGAGCATTTCACAAGCAAATATCATATAAGGGTATAAGTTCATTTTGGCATGAACATATATATACATATGCATATATTACTCACCGTAGACTCCTTTGCTCCTATGTATGCTTGACTCTGATATGAATAGTGCTCCTCGCACTTCACCCAATATCCTTGCCCTTGATATTAGACTCTACACATGTATTTCAATAACATATCAATCACTTCCTCATCATCACATTATTTAATTTAGTTTAAGTCCTTAACACTTCTATCTTATTTATAACTTAGCATTCTTAAGTTAAGATATTCTATACCTATACTTACCTACCAAACTTAACATTTCTCTAGTTATTTCCCAATAACTTACTTAAAAGAATAATTTTCTTTTCTTCCAATTTCACATTTCAATCTTCATATTATTCAAGTAAAATCAATTAAGCAATTTCCACCAACATTTCCATAAATTCAAATTATCCACATCTCACTTCATTCTTTTAAATAATTCAATTCAATTAAATCAATTCTAATTTCAATATTTTACTTCAATCTTTCAATTTAATCACCAATAATACCCTATAATCATATATATAATAATTACTTCAATTCAATTATCTCATTTAATCACTTAACTCCAATAAACCATTTACCTAAATTCTTACAAATAAAATCATATTTCACTATTTATACACAATTATAAGTTGGAATTTATACCATATGGCTCGGTTTAATGAGCCGAAACTTCTGTCCGAATTTATCGATTTCAAAGGTCGCCGGAATCCGGTTGCCGGAAAATTCCTACGATGATCAAATCACGATCCGAGGATATCATCGGTTAGCTTGTGATGTGAGTAGTCCGAATATAACTTTCATTTATCGTAACCCGCTGAAAAACCGGTAGAAACGGCGTCGGCAACCGTTGATGTCGCCGGATTCCGATCAATAAAAAGATTATCTAAAATTAGCAAACAATATACCAAATCGAAGCTGGAAACACAACGAATCCAACCATACCATTTTCGTTAAAAACGGAGATCGGAAAGTCGTCGGAAAATGACCTAGAAGTTTCGGCCGGCGAGACTTTGGAGGGCGCGTGCGCCGCTGTCCGGTGACTTCAGGCGACGGGCTTCTACCGGTCGACGGTTCGGTGGGCGTGCTTCCTCCTGGTGCGGTGCGTGTTGGTTGGAGGTGGCTGGAGGACGGTGGTCCGGCGTGCAGTCCCTGCGCGCATCCTCTCTCTCTCTGTCTCTGCCCTCTCTGCCTCTGTTTCCTTTCTTTGTTTTGCCCTCTGTTCTGCTTCTTCTATGCTGCCCGTTTTGGGCTGCCGACTCTCTTTTTTTTTTTTTAATAAATATATACTAACCTTAATAATAATAATAATAATAATAATAATAATAATAATATTTGTTATATAAATTCTAAAACAATAATTTTAACCAAAATATTAATTTCATTAATTTAATTATATTATCCATTAACTATAATATAAAAATTATAATATATAACTTCAAATATTAATTATAAAATTTTCTATATTTTATAATAAAATTCCACTTTCTTTAATTCAAAATTCTATCAATTTGATAAAATAATAAATCAATATTTCATTTAATGAATATTTTCTTAAAAATGATAACATATAATATAATAAATCAATACCCTTTCAAATATCAATTTTAAATTTGAAATAATTTTCTACTATTTTGAATATTCATATAACAATATTTATAAATCATATATCAAATATCAATATCAATTTAGCTTATTAACATCAATATAATGATAATAAAAATATCAATATCAATATCAATATCAATTTAT
>CANTUT010001257.1:0-31494 GCA_947687605.1 Reutealis trisperma | reverse complement strand
GTTGTTGACCAACAGACAAGCAATCAAAGCTTAGAATAGAACTAGCTTACACAAAAGAATAGAATGAATCTTTAAGCCTGCGAAGGAATTAGCCGCCTAGCCTGATGGATTTACCTTGTTTTCTTCTTCCTTGCTTTATTGACCGGAGAGCTTACCCGCTTTTTTCTTTCATTTTCAGTTGAATAGGTTTAGCACACAGGAAAGGAAACTATGAATCCCTTAGCTCGTTATCAAATAGTTCCCTAAAAATAAAGTTAGTAAAAACACTAAAGTTAGACTCTTTTCGTTAGCCTTACCCTATACTTCCTATGGCTCGCTACTATGCTCAAAAAAGGAAGATTCGGGGCAGGAGAGGGTAGAAGAACTTAAACCGCCTGAAAGTAAGAAAGACTTACACTAGATCTAAAAACCCCCCAACTTTTACTGCCACCTAAAAAAATAGAGAAGAAATGAAAGACGCGGAACTCTAAATGGCTAGACCCTCATACTCATATAGAGATCCCGCCCATTGAGACCTTCTCTATTCGCTTGCTCGACCAATTGTGTAAGCATCCGGGGTAGACATTGACGCCTCCATACAAAAGGTTCTCGCTCGTATGTAACCCCAACTGGATGTCTTGAAAAAAAGGTACGAAGGCCCTGCCCTATCAACTATGCCTACACTCGCTGGAAGGAAACTGGCTTACCTCAAAGATGACTCGCCTCTTACGCCCGACTCCGACAATGGGACTAAAGGCTGTAGCTTTCCCCAGAGCATGTGTAAGAATTCCTCAAATAAAAGCACTATATTATTAGAGAAGAAAGTTCAATCTTTGAACTTTCAAACTCGAGCGTAATTGAAGAGAAGGAAGTCAAGGCGCTAGCATGAATTAGCTTAGCTAAGTAATGAACACTATCAATAGAAGGAATTGATGGAACTGGCCTTTTTTATGCAATTGAATTGGATGGGCAAATGGCTCGCAAGAGCTCAACAGCTTAAAAAGAGATTAGGGCTCCCAGGGAAGGGGAACTAGACGCTCTTAGGACTACAACTGTATGGCAAGGAACTGACCCTCTCACAGGCTTGCTTTAAAGAGTGGGAATAACGGAAATCACCCTAGCAACTACTGAGACAATGGCTGTAAGAAAAGAGATCTCGACGGGAAGAGATCGATATCTATTAGCAGTATCCCTAAGTCAAAAGATCTTTTTCTGTATATTTCCCAACTTCTACCTGGCTTGAAAAGAACTAGCTTTTGAGAGACTGCGGGATTTCAAAGGCTTGATTCTGCTATTCTAGAATTCTCAGTTTCAAATTCAATATCTAAATTGTTTGCTTTTGCTATTTCTATTTACCTTGCTATCCCTTTAACCTGATTGCCTATTTTTAAGACTCCTTCTGGCCATCTTAAATAGTACTTCCTACAATGCCAATAGAAGCAATCTCCTTGCAACTCGGAGTAAGGGAAGAAGCCACCACCCGTTGACCTAAAAAGCCAGATTAACGTACGATCCCCGCTCATATCTTCTCTTATGATGAAAGAGAATCAGCAGCTATTGAATCGTGCAAAGAGTCATTCTGTCTTGATGGCAGCTATCAAGCTCGGTTGCTTGATCACTTAACTGAAGCTTTCAGCGGCTCAACAATAGAATTTAATGTGTTAAGCAGAGCCCCTTCTATTCTATCTCTCGTGTCTGATTGAGATCAGTCTGGTATGTAGGAATCAGAGGAGAAAGATACTGGCATCGAGGGAGCGGAGCCCTGCATGGGGGGCCCTTCTATTCGTAATGACTTCTTGGGGGATTGAGTTCTTTCACCAGTTCGGTCTCGATCGTCTTAGTAGGGTGCAATGCTTTTTCCTTGACTTTTGGTATCTAGACACTTTGAATCAAGGCTAGGCCCCTGAGCTCTTTACTTGAATAGTGAAAGACGTATAGACTGACTACACAGAAGACAGACATACGGAATGAACTAAGGGTAAGGGCTAGACGGAATAGATTACATCGAAAGCTTAACTGCTGGAAGGATAAGGTAGAGCTTGGACAACTAAACTGGAAAGCTTGTTCAACAAGGAGAGAAGTAGAGACATTGTCCCCCACTCACTTCCGTTCACTAGACGGTTTGACACACTCTCCATCCATATTAACAAACCTTAGTGAATGCTAACATGAATATCGAATGTGCTGACACACAGGTCCAGCAAGCGATAACCCATACTATCAGATTAATAACTTTGTATATAGCAAACCAACAAACATCACCCCTTAGTGGGATCCGCTCACTGATGTGCTATATCCAACACCCCTAACGGATGTTGGCCTAGAGAGAACCGTACTATGGGTGACAAGAACTAAATCATCAAAGTCACTCTTAGCGCTGAAGCTATTTAGCTCAGTATATCCACAGCACACTAAGTTGCTGGGAGCCTGGGCTTTAAAGGTTCAGTTCTGCTAACCATAGCAGGCCCAATCTAGATCCAGTTAAAGGGGCCCTCTTCAAGTATGTTGTCCAAAAGGCCACTAAGTTCACACTAATAAGTGAAACAGTAGAATAGATTACACTGCAGTGTCAGATAAGACAGCATTCGATCACTGGTTTTAAATCAGTGGATCGGCCTGGTATCAAAGCCAGCAACAGTGCAAAACATTCACCTGTTCAACTAATCAGGATGAACTTAGGGGAACTAATGAACAGGTTCTCACCTGCATTAATACCTGAGGTCAACTGCCTTAATCCCTCACTAGGAAAGGCGGGAACAGAGAGTAGTCACAGCGCCACGATGGCGTTAAAGACTACAAAGCCGTCCAAGGGATCAACACACTAAGATGTTGATTTGCCTGGACGCTGGGACTAATCCCAGCTCCCTAATAAAGCTCTTAGGAGATCTAAGGCAGTCATATCTAGTTAGTGATCATCAACACTCTTCTCTTTATAGTTGATGAAAACCCTTCTGTAAGTGTTACCCATACACAAGCAGACTAGTGAAGTACAACCTGTATAGGGTAGGGACAAGAACCCTATTAACCCTATTCCCGGGTATCGATAAGCACTCCATAGGAGCCACTACCATCACCCTTCGTGACCTTCTAAGCGAGGGAAGAAATACCTTCCTCTCTGTGCTTGTATAGTATCCTTTCTCTAATTCCACTTCTTTCTTCTTAGTTCAAGTAGGAATTCCGGTTTATGGTTGTTAGATAGAAGTCCGCCAGTCGCAAGCAAGCGTGCCAGTACCAGTAGCTGTCCAAGGAAGGGTAGCATTCCTAGTAGCGCTGAAGTGTGCCAAGCCAGGTGCGTGGGTAGCCTTCTCCTTATGTACCAATGCAAACAAACCAGTCTTCAATCAATCAAGCGAACCCAGCTCTAGTTCAAATAGCATAAACTCATCACAACTAGCTAGCATTGTTGCTAGCAAGATGAGCGCCTGGACTTTCATGCTTGTCGTTGCTAATGGAATTCTTTCTTTTGAAGCGGTTCCCAGGGTCTTGGTCCGAAAACCAGCCAGTCATAGTTCCTGGTTCCTGGCATCGAACTCCAGGTCTTTCTATAATAGGATTGAGTTTGCTTGCACTGCTCGTCCAGAAGAAGAGGTAGCGGTAGCGAAGCATACAATTTATTTTTCCCATTTCCTTTGTTTTTCGGGCTTTTCGTCTCTTTTCTTTCTTTCATCTGATAAAGATGACATGGAAGCTTTCAGCCCAGGTTAAACCCCTTAGTTCACAGTAAATGAAAGACGGAAATCCAATCCTTATATTTTTCTATGAATATAATCATTCAAGTGACTAAGGGCCAGCCAGTGAAGTCACAACTCATAACGGCAGTTTGGTAAGCCGAAGGTTGAGGAGAAGCGTACTGCTGACAGAACGGATGAAGGACAACGGGAAAGCAAATAAGGTGTAGTGACTATTCTTCTCCCTTAACTACTTCGCGGGAAGCATTCTATGAAGAAGGTAAGCCAAGCGGCTCTAGTTAGTCTGATACCAGGAGTTGCTAGGTGATAACAAGAACAAGAATAAGTAATGAATCGTGAGGTTATGGATGCCGGAATGTAGACTAAACTATCAGCTTCGGCTGCGCCTCGGGAGGAGTACTTAGGTTCAGATCTATAGCTATTTCATCTGTCTCAAATATAAGGTAGGAGCTGTTCGGTAGTAGCCTAGTTCAGGTTGTTTATTAGCATCCGTTCCTTATCCCCGTTGTGGCTAGTTAGGCGGTGGGAACAGCCGAGCTCACTATTGCCATTAGACTCGCAGAGCAGAAAGGTGATGCAGGTATTTTCGGGAAAGTTCGGGAAAGAAAGAGGTCATTGCTTGTCGGTTGGTTCAGTGTGTCCAATCTTCATCTTCATAATGGCATTTATAGATAGAGGGTCCTCCGTCATCTTTGGGGGTACAGGTGAAAGCATGACTTATTGCATATAAAAGGATGAAATGGATCGGAAAACTCGGATCAATAATAAAGCTGTTTGTTCCCCGGAGACATGGACTAATGCTCAATGAGCAAGGAAAAGGTTCCAACTTCATAGGAAAAAGGCGGAGCAATATGGAGCTCGTTCTACTTGTAGATGATCATGACCCCACTACTGAGTTAGCTTATTCTTCGAAAGATTGCCCACCTTTCTTCAATGGCTGAGAACTGGGACAGGAAAAAAAGTGTGGTGTACTTTTTCCCCTGACTCATCGGTTAAGATTCTACCCAGAATCTCCTCGGACCACCACCCTCTGCTGATAAAATGTGGACAGTGGAAGAGTCAGGGTGCTACAACCCTTCCAATTTGATGCAATGTGGATGACGCACCCACGGTTCAAGGCCATTTCTCTGGACCTAGGCCGGAGAAGGCCTGGGCTGGACCACTGTGGACTATGGCTACTGGGAAATAGCCCTTCACTGAATGAAGGGGGCACGCTCCAGGAGATGTCATCGATCCGTACGCCTTTTCACTGGCTCTTCAATCCGTACGAACGAAGAGGACTAATTACTTACTTGCTGAAGAGCTTACCGAGCTAAACGAGTAACGAGCACACCGAGCAAGAGAGATAGAAAGTTTGTAAGGGGCACTCCTAGCATATATTACCCTTATAATCTTGCCTGTCCTTGCTGGTATATAGATGCGCTTAATTAGTTACCTTCATTCACTCCTCCCCTGGAGAGGGGACTCTTGAATAAGTGGACTTCGACTGGGCTTAGGACAGCTTTGAGAAAGCGAGAAACGGCTATCAACGGCTTAGCGAGCTGGGGTTGAGTGGAGACAAAGATGGACTCGACTTCTCGGACCTTTCTACTTTCCTTAGTAACCTTTGGAATTGGAATAGTACTTTCTGTATAATTCGCATATTTCTTCTTCTATATAGGATGAAGATAGCCTTTTAAGAGGCTTGACGTAGTTAAGCTTGGGGTAAGACCACAATCTATGTAACATTCTCTAGCTAGAGCTCCTTTTATGTAGCTCGTACGTTCGCTCTTACCTTATAGTGTCTCTACTAAAGCAGTGGCTTGCGGGGAACGAAGTAACTCGACCGTAGGGAGAGGAACGAAGTAACTTGATTTACAAGAAGAGGAACTGGCCTAAAATCTCTACTCGCTTGATGGATTTACCTTTCCTGGCCCTATCGGTCGAGCAATTTAATCCCTAAGCTTTCTGTCGAGCTGCTTGAAAGACTCCCTTAATGGTACAACCAGGTAGGTTCACCTATTCCTATGATAGTAATCGCCCGGAAACAAAACATATGATAGAAGTCCCCCGCGAAGGGTCCCCTTTATCCCGGACAAATGGTTTGTAGACTCGGAGTCCAATTATTGGGTCCTAAGCCCCTCTTCCTAGGTGGGACTCTAAACCTGGTGGGTTGCTTAGGTGGCAAAAGTAGTGATGATGTGGCAAGCGGTGCCACAATGTGAGAGGTATTGGATGAAAGGGATTAGTCCGTACAAGAGACGTACACGTAAGAAATGAGCGGGAGTGAGGTTAGCTCCTGAGGAGAGGGAATCGAGGCAACCCTAGAGAGAGAGCCGCGGGGGTCCGCTAGAGAATCCTCTATAAGAGTTTTGGTATCCGGCGAGGTCACTACCTTTCCCGAATTCGTTAGATTGCCACCAGTTCCAGGATTGGGAGAACATAGGATTGGTAGTTGGGCTCTGCTCGCTTGGTTGGTCATTCCCTTCTCTCTTGGTTGATGGATAGGTGAGCGCATGCGGTTACTTCCGAACGAACCGGTCGATGGCAAGCTTTAGCTTAGTGGCTAGCGGAACAGAACATGGGTTAATGGGCTCTTAAGGCTTGGGATTTTATCCACTCGATAGGGAACGAGGGAACTTTAGAAGCCCTCTTCCTTAGCTTAGCTAAGAACTAAGTAATTAACATACCTTCTCTTTCGAGCTATCATCGCTACAATGCAAGGAAGACAGACATCTATTCATTAAATAACCGGATCTCGGCGCTTCATTACCCAACTAAGACGAGGAGCCGTAGGGATTCTATAGTCAATAAGGAATGGGGAAGATTAAGGCTAAGCAGATCAAGTCCGTTCGGGTAGGACCACTAACAGCGTATCCAACTAAGACAGGTACAGGTAGCCCGCTACCCGCATTCCTACATTTATACCCTTGCAGTAGGAAGGTTACAATTTCTCGGGGATAAAATAGGACACCCTCACCTCATACCATCCATGATGAAGAGAAACTAGAGTGATCCAACTATGCCATATGGCGTTCGTTGTTAAGGATTGGTCGCATCCAAGCAATTGGTAAACTCACCTTTGGCTTTCGTATCGTCATTAGTAACTTCTTTCTGGTTCGCTCGAAATGGATTAGTGCATCTTTTTATTGAATTATTGAAAGAAAAAGCATCACTGGCTAGACAACTGACAACTAGAAAGGGAATTCAACTCTCATATCTCTTTACCAAAGCAAAGCTTTAAGATGGTGCAAATCCATTCCGTGCTTTTAAGAGCACCTACAAGAAGACTTCTTCTTTCTATTCTAGTTATATATATTATAACTTCGTTAGCTGACCCTCCCTCCTGGAACATAGAATTCTATCCGTTCGAGAAAAGGCTTCTTTTAGCTGAGAATAGCGCAATATTTATTGAGATTTTTCATGGGAATCTGCCCAAGAGTTAAGGGCAGCCGCAGAGAATAGTGTTTAGAATTCCTAGATACATAGAAGATAGATACTTTCTGCTTTGAGAGATGAGAAGACCTCAAAAGAGTTCGATCAAGAATCATCTTCTAAGTGCGTCTAACGGGGCGGGCGAAAAGAAAATCCTTAATCCTAGTAGTCGGCTGCTAGCATAGACGCCCTCTGTTCGAATGCTCGATGGTTTGTTGGCGGGCTCAGAGTAGACAGTTCTCTTTAATGTAAGGTAGCACGATCCTTCTGTTCTTGGTCGAACGAAGTGAAGTGGTAGAGAGTGATAAACTCCGAAGTTTAGCTACTTTCATTTTTTAGTAGCTAAGCTGATAATTGAAAGGTAGGGGTCCGCTCGTAAGACTAGATAAAGTATAGAATCGTAGATTTTTTACCCTATGTATAAGATAAAGATATATCACTTAATGAATTGACTCAGGAAGCAGAAAGAACAAGAACTCGAATATTCAAACCCTGATTCAGAACGTGTGAATTGAGGCGACCTCTCTAGCTCTCGGCGCTTTCGCTCTTTATTCTAGCTACTTGAGTGACTCGTTCCATGTATTAAACTCGTTTATTCCGCTCGCTTCTCTCTTATAAGATAAGGAGGTTTGACTCCCTCATTTCAAAAAGGAATATTTCATTGATATGAAAATAAAAACTCAGATTCATAACATCTTCAGTGAAAGCTAACCTAAGGCTTTCTATTCCCACAGCTCTCAAGACTATAACTCAGAACGGCCCTTCCGGGTTTCAAAAAGTCCCCAAAAGGGTTATTAAATTCCAGATTTACTGGGTTGAGAAAGATCGTAGAATAACTGTAGAAAGCGAATACCCGTCACGCTATGAAATGAAGCCCGATGCCCCGGAGCAGAGGGAAGGGATTTTGATTGTATTTTAACGAACTCATGCCGAAGAAAGACCTTAAAAAGCGCTTAAGGCTCTGTGGCCCTTGGCAGGATCCGTCAAGAAAGGTGTCCTTAGGAGTGACTTGACAAAGAGATTTGGTTGGACACAAAGGGTCCCAAGCGAAGCCTTTAGCGAAGCGAAGGACCCGAAGGCCCACCATTGAATTTGAATTGACCCGGCCGGCGGGTAAAGTGAATGGAATCATGGGGCTTTTAGGTATCATAGGGAATCGTTCATGCGATCCATCCATTATTAATTAATAAGTGGTGCGGGACCCAGTGCATACTCCTCTCCTTTAAGAGCAAGCATCTCTTGTCAATCGGATAGGAGCCTCCCTAAACTAAGAAAAGGGATTAGCCCCGAAACATGAAACTTATGGGAGTCGGAATTGCAAGAGCCTCCCCGGAAGAGCAGGATCAAGATCTGGTGTCGAACAAGCAAGTAGGTGTCGCTGTTTAGTAATATGGTTGGTGACTCACTGGGCTTAGTTCTGGTGATCTAAAGAGTGAATAAAGATGCTAGACGTGCAGGTGAAATAGATCGAGAACGGTTCCAGGTCGAGCACCTGCATTCGTTTCGGGCCAAGCAGGTCAAAAACGAGAGTCGTCTTTTCCTTCGCGAAGAGATCCGGGGTCATTGTATTTTATACGTAATATCATCCATCCAACCGTCATCAGCCGGGTGCTTAGCAGGAGCAGGAATAGACGATTCATCGGCCTGCGGCTTCGTTGAGTTCTTCTATCGGTTCGTCTCATTACCTCCTTATTTAGCAGATTCTGAGGCTGACACAAGGCTCGTCGTCAGGGAAGGGAAGCGCTGTCGCCCCTGTATCCGTAATGGTTGGAAGGGACCAGGAGATGCCAGTTCCTAGTGGATGCCCTCCCCCACCTTTTCTATCTATCATTAGAAGTAGGGCGGCGCGTCAGTCCTCTATGCAGTCTAGCACTCTAGTCTTTATGGCGCAATCAGGTAAGCGATTTCTGTATTCATTAGTTCCCCTCTCACCAAAGCTTCCGAACTTGCCAAGAAGTGGCCTATTCCTACAGTACAGGTCTCTATAAACTAACTCAAGCACTAAAGAGAGGTGGGGCAGGACATCGATAGACAATAGACCAAGGAGCGAAAGCCACTCAGTTGCTTGCTAAATCGAAGAGAGCAGAAGGCACCTCGCCTAACATTATAGGAGAAGGGTCCGTAAGGAGCTCAAATCTTCTTTGTGAAATTGAAGAAGAAATGGGCGGGCAGCTTAGACTCTTTCCCGAAGAGAGCTCCAACCGAGATTATAGACGCTAACATAACAGGGGCAGGAGACCTTTAGGTCGTAAGAACCAAGAACGGGATATTCGCATTAGCAGAAGGAGGAGAGCAAAGAGATGAGCACTTTTCAAGCAGCTTTCCTTAACGAAGTCATCTATGTGACCAATGCACGCTTCAAAGAAAGCAAAGAGGGATGCTCGCTAGCAGTGAAAGGTACGAGAGTTGCTCGAGCTAAAGCGAGCGGGGATTGAAGACCAAGTTTTTGGCTCTTGTTGACAAAGAAGGTCTAAAAAGGCAAATTAACGCATTTGAAGGTAACCACCCTACTAGTATAGTAGAAAGACCTATCGGACCTGTGAAAGTCTCGTTTTTGACTAAACTAAGAAACACGGGCTTTGCTTTGCTGCGACGAGGATGCCCTTTTTAATCAGCCAACGTCAAGACCTGCAACAGAGTCCTACCACGTTAAGGGAGAGCACCCAACTTGCTTGTTGACACGTGAGGGGAAATAGGAGTCTGAGGTGGCAGGATTTACCACTAGAGCCCTATGGTAGTGATGGTTGGTCCCACTACTCCTTCGAGTGCCTTTTGCGCTTAGCGTCGGAAAGAGGTGCTTCTACAGCGAAGAAGCTAAAACCGGCGAACTTACTTCGGAAACTTAAACGAATAAATTCCCACTTGACCCATTCTTCTGACTGCGCTAGCATCATCGGATACGGCAACAGAGATTCTTCCAACTTCGCTCTCAGGGGCGGGCTTGTAGACTATTGAATTCCAAACCCACTCCCACTCCTCTCGCTCGATAACATTCTTAAACGTTCTCAGTAGATCTCTCAATTACATCGACCCTCTCCTTCAGGTCTACTATGCCCCCTCACAGTCTCTAGCATCAATTCCATTCCTGGATATCACGACTATTGATTCACTGGCCCACTCAAACCCATCTTTCTTCAAGAGGTGCAGTAGGCCAATCACGATAGACAGGCCTCGCCCCATTTCAAGCAGTCAGCCTCAATCAATCCAACCAAGCCAAAGAGCACCAGTATACCTGACTCAGCCATAGCACCCATACCCAGTTCCTTCCCCATATGTAGCCAAGACATCTAATCTGACCTATGCCTATCCATTCCATGACATTGAGAAGCAAGAGGTCTGACATGTAACAAGAAGTATGATCTGATATCTTTAGATTGAATGCATCAAAATCACATCGAGGAGAGAGAAAGAACAATCAAAGATCTAGTTATCGCCCCTCTTTAGTCTTCTTTTCCTCCAGTCACCAATAAGGACATCGGAGTAAAATAAAGGGTGTGGTGTATAGGTGGTGCTTTGGTAATGACCTCTCCATGGGGCTCTATCATAGCCATTATAATAAGATAAGCTAACCTTCATTCCGAGTCAAGTCCTGATTATAGGGTGTTGGCGCTTAGCCCTACGTCACGTCAAGTTGACCCTCTCTTCTAGTAAGAGTTACATCTTAGCCGATGCTAACAAAATTCCTAATATCGTTGACCTCTTGTGGTTCTTCCCTTGTTCAAAGAACTATGATAGATAGGAGCTTTCTAATGCACTGGACGGTATAGGTGTATGAATCTATTCCCTTATTAACTACTATGTCTCCATTAATGTAAACATAGGAATTAAATAAGGTATCCGATGATGACACCATCGTTAAACACCAGAATAAGCGATATTCACTGGGCCAAGAGCACTCCCTCGAGTAAAAGCTTCCCCAGCCGCTGCCTCTAAGGCCCAAGTACTTTTTTTGTTTGATCAAATGATTGATTTATCCTCTTTACCAAGGGAAGAGAGCGTGGATCGGGTGTCCTCTTGGATGTTCCAAACCACCATCTTGGACTTCCAGCATTTGCTTCAGACAGAAAGTTTGGGACTCAAAGTGCGCCCTCATGAGGCAGGAAAAAACGGAAAAATGTGTCTTTTACGTAACTTGGATAGCTGAGTGGTCAATCCTGCACCAATCGTAGATTTGTCTCCATTCTGCCTGATCTCCAAGGCTATTGAAAAAAGTCCTGATCCGAGACTTCTCTTAAGGGAAAACCTGAAAAACGGATTTCGAGCAGGGTCCTCTGCTGGCATATTCATTCTTTTTCTTTATTATGGCGTTTTCAAGTTGATGTTTTTTTTTAGCACGCGTGCCTCCGTCCCAAAGTATATTCCGGACATTCTGTCGTGGGTGCTACTAGAAAAAAGATGTATTCGACCGCCCCGGTTGATTGATTTGCATTTCATTATGTAACGAAGAGGTGGATCAAAGGCCTCGTCTCTGTACCCTGTCGTAGAGGATGGGCCTTCAAGCGTACAAAATTCTTGTTAAGAAAGATTGGATTAAGCTTAGTCGCTGCTCACGCACGGAGCTCGCCCTCTATTCGACGAGGAGTATCGGGTTTTGCAAGTTCTGCGACTCCTACCGCCGCTGCCATAGACCAAGTTTTTTACAAGTCCAGTGGTGAACCTAAAGGATGCCCGCGAGGGTATCGACCGTTCTCAAACGAACTTCTCAGAATGACCGCTAAAAAAAACTATTATCTATCATATCAATCACATGTCTGAACCAGAGCTAGGGTTTCACCCAGGAGTGTTCACGAAAGACCAACCCAATCTCGACTTTAAGTGATTCGACCCGAATTTAAACCACATGAAACTTTCGATTTCTATGGCATTGAAAAAATGGAGAACCTTGGTCCCGTGGATGTGACGTGCGAATGACCCTGTAGATGCCGTTTGATTGAAGGAATTGGGGCACTCATAACTGGTAAGGACCAGGCAGATGCTCTCCGAAATGGGTTTGTTAACCATACAAAGTTTCATTCTGTTTTTGCTTCTATTTTTTATTTATATTATTATTAGAGAAATGTATGGAATAAGAATGAAACAAGCCCAGAAGGCAGGATTTTTTAATACCTAATAGGGTCATTATTTTTGAAAGACGTAGGGGATGCAGGATAGCCTCGACGATTCTCATAAAGATTCCGATACTCTGTTTACCCAGTCGATGGGCCCCTTTTTCCTTCCTCACCCTTTCTTTCTCTTTCTGGGACTCTCTATTTTCGCTTTCGACTCATTCTGTTCGGGAACCAGTCTTCCACGCCACCTGTGGTTTCCGGGCATGGTCGTTCTGCTTGGGACATGTCTGCTACGTCTCCAGCGTTCTCCGGGCGAGGGCCCGAAGCAAGGCAAAAATCGAGCATCGAAGTGAGCATATAAGAAGAAGTGCTTAAAACTAAGTAAATGGGCGACCACCTTCAACATGAATTACTTTCTGGAAGCAGGCTATGCCGCCACACCTCCCCTGTGAAAGAGGGCTACGCAGCTGATTCGGTTAATCACATGTCAGAACAACCGCTAGGGATCTATTTTTCATTACCAAGACGGAGGCTTGGGGTCACCCTTTTTCTTCTTTCTTTGCCAAGCTCTTCCATTTTTGGAGTGAACCCGAGTCTAATAAATCATTTTTTTTTGAAATGGTCCATGTCTGCTTGTTCTTCTGTACGGCCATATGACAAGTCATTTGCGAACATTTCGGGAACCTTTGGTGGTCTTTTTGTTCCAAACATCGCATCCAGTATTGCTGGTTTCTTTTTAAAAGAGCTAGCTCATTAGCTATCTGTGAGTGGGGCTTGTTGAAAGCATCTACTCGAGTTTATCGATAAACGTACCAGTCATCTCAACATTCCAAATTCCTATGTTTCTAGCCAGCAGCCTATTACGTAAACAGCTTTGTCAACTAAGACATATACATTGGAAAACTAATCCTTTGGACAGGTTCAGTAAAGAGAAATCGCAGGATAAACCTGTGGTGGGGGGATAAGCTAACGATCGATATAAGCTCAAACAATGGTGGTGTAGTCGCTTTCCTATGCCCTCCCCTCCTTGGAGGAAGTGTGGCAGCAAGATTGACCGATTCCTGAGAGTCATGAACGAGCTCCTGCTGGCTGGCTAACTGGAGACAGCTTCTTATAAAACAAGCCGATTTAATAACTTATGCCCGTAATGGATAGAAATAGAATTGGCTAACTCCACTCGTGGCTACTTCAGATTTTCAGTTCTGTTTGCTTAGCTACTCAATGACTTAAAAAAGATACCTTAAAGAAGTTCACTTTTACCTTAAAGAATCAAAAATCAAGCAACAGAACTACAAAGATTAAGACTTCAATGAGTAGACTGCTTTCGGAGAGATATATCTTACAGAATCGCAGGAAAAGCCCTAACAATTTGATTAGTAAAGCGCTAACAAGCAATAAAAGGGAACGCCCTAAAGGGGGCTCCTCCGCTTACATGCAATGGGGAGCTTCCCCTCTAGTAAGATTCTATCTCTTACTTGGGTTCCAAACCTTGGTCCGCTTTCATTGGTCTAGCCCGGTCTATATTGCTAGAGTTATCTTTACTTCACCCCTCCTCTATTCTTATATTTGAATTCCGTCTCTAAGCTTCCCCTTTAGTGCCTGCTGAGACTTATTTTCTCTCCACTATAGTTGCGATCTCTAAGCGGGATTTTCAGTCATCTATACTTTTTCTTTCTCTAGCGAGTGAAGAACGAGTGTTGAGCGAGTGAAGTGCCCCATAAGCTATAAGGGCGAGCTATAAGTAACAATTTCCTGAGCAGCAATTGAACTAAACGTTCCAAGTGCATCCAGCAGGAATCGAACACAGAGAGGGAAGCCTGTCTGCTGTGATCCCTCAGCCCCGGCATTCAAGCAATCATTCTTTCTATCGGAACCTTCGAGACAGTAGAAGTCTGACCATCCCATCTTCATCTATCGGCTCAGGAGCATTAACAGGTACAGGCGGTCATGTCACTACTTCTTTCATCTCTTCCACCCAATCTTGGATAAAGTCCGGCCCCGTCCCGTAAGTCAGACAAATGTGCATATCGAGGAAGGCCAGCCAAGAGAGTCGAAGTCTAGAACCGTCACTCATTAAGCATTGGGCAGTTGGAGATGTAGTAGGGCTCATCGGTCTTCATTCGATAGGCCATGCATCGGGTGGGTCGGACCTCCACCTTTCTTCTGTCCATTCTACCGGTACTTGAGGCATTAGCTGAAAGGTCGTCCGAGGGTCCGCAAGGAGAGCTTGTTGTTTGCAGGAAAGGGGAAGAAAGACAGATGCAGGAGAGTACGCCTCTGATGGCTCGGAAACGGGAACGAACAGGAGACCTTACGTTCTTTCTTTCGGGTGGCCCGGCCAGGCGCCTTCATTGTTCATTACCCAGCAGGTGCTATTGAGCTTTCTTTCGAAAGATGTCCTTCCTGGTCGAACGTGGACTAATGCTTCCTCTGATCTGTTAGATGGATAGGATCCGGCCGCTCGTTAGCTTCTCTTTTCACTTCCATTCTCTTGGGCCTGGCTTCTTCTCGTTCCGCTTCTCCTACTCAACTCATGTAGCAGATCGTCGAAGATCACCGTCATTGCATCCCTATCTAGTCAAGTGTGTAGAGCTCCTGCTTTAGCCCAAAAGGCTACACTTTGTAGCAGAATATACCTTTCTTTCGGTGTGCGGAAGGCGGTTAATTCTTCGTCTTCTGGAGCAATCTTTTTGTTTATCAAGAATATCCGTCCGTCCATAAAGGACATGATCTCGTGACCTGTTGTGGAGTCGATCATGAGTTCAGAGAATTGAAGGGGAAAGTCGTCTTTGGGACATGCATCGTTCAGGTTCCTGAAGTCAATGCAGACTCTGATCTGTCCATTCTTATTCTGTACGGGGAAACTATATTCACAAAATGGCCAACCACTTGGGGTATTTGACTTCTCTGATAAAGCCAACCTTTAATAACAACTCAATCTCAGTGATGAGTTGCGGGAGGATTTCAGGGCGATCTCGTCTGGGAGCTGATGGGAGCAGCATCGCTTTTTATAGCCAAGTGGTGCACTGCAATTCGTGGATCAAGCCCAGGCATTGATTTCTAACTCTAGGCGAAGATATCTGTATTATGCATCAAGAACTCTCACTATTGTTCCCTTTCATCTTCAGATAGGTTAGCACTGATGAAAACAGGCCTTGGTTCTTCACTTGTGCCAAGATGGATTTCAACCAGCTCGTCGACCGTTGCTTGACCACCGTCTTCTAGTTGCGGGGGAGCAGACTGAACTTCTATTAGTTCACGAGATTTATGACACTTTTCCGACGAGCTGCCTTCTTGAATTGCTACCATGTGAACGCTTGCTTGAGAACCCAAACCGCGAGTTCCGGATTTGAGTTCTCCATCATGATGCAAGACCATTTTTGTTCATGGGTTAACATGTGTTCAAATGGTTTTCTTCCGTGAGAGATCCGATCTCAGTTGTTTTCAACTTGATCTCCTTCTCAATCGGTAGGGCTATTGGAGGAAAGAGGATCCAGGTTTGTAAACCAACCCAACGGATCGTAACCTTAGGGCGACCCCCCTCCTATTATTCGTCGTCATATCTTTGCGAGTGAGTTGAGTGCCCCGGGCGCGAAAACGCTTATTGCAGCCTTCTCGTGAAAGTCCCTCAGTGGACTTTTTTTCGGATTCGAACCGATTAAGCCTCTTTCTAAAGGGCCAGAGCGTCAGATTCTTTTGCTTCTCTTACGATATATCTAGTCAGCTTGAAAAGAAACCTCAAGCTCATCATGTTCGAGAATTTCGAAAGAAGAATTGAGAGGTCAATCACGGCACACTTTCTATATATCTGTCTTCGTTATCGGCTTCATTCTATTGGACTTGCTTTCTTTCCTCTTTCAAACTGTTCTGCTGCACTCTTTCCTACCTACCTCTTTCTTACCTTGCTTTCTGTCTCTCCCATCACATCGCTCCTAGATCAATCACGAAGCTAAGTGCTCTCCCATAAAAGAGTCAGTCTTCCTGGGCCTAACTGACTCAATCTTCGCTCCTACTTATACCAGCTCACTGACGGAAAGCTCCTGCTTATCTTTATCTACGTTTATTATGTCATGGTGAGGTTGCGTGGTCCCCCATTCCATGGGCAAGTGAGTTAATTAAGGAAGATAAATATTCTATGTATTTACGCACCCTGTATTAACGGACCAATTGGAAGGGTCTCGAAAGTAGGAAGAAAAAAGAAAAGGAATTGGCTGCATAGAGGGGGCAGCATGGTAGCGACAGTCTATTCTGGAGCTAGTTATGGGATTGAATGAATGCAGGGTCACTAACTAGTACTTTCATTGAGGCTGGGAAAGAGACTGGGTCGCATCCAATTAACTCTCCAGCTTTCAATCAATCCTATCTAAATCAATCGCTTACCTCACTTCCTTCTTTTCTTCTCTTTCGCCCTCCGACTTCATTGCTTCGAAGGTTTGATTAGGTAGGGGGGATATATTGCTTCAACTTCTCTTATCTCGTCGGTAAAAAAGTAGCACGAAGGGCTGACTTGCGTAAGTAGTCTATAAGGCGACCCCATTCAAACCATGGATCCGAGCGAGAAACCTGGTAAGTCAGCCTCGTTCTCTTGCCTTGCTTGTCATCTCTGCACTCTTCTTTCATTATTTACCGGCAGCGTGGGCAGGATCCTGAGCTTTGAAGGTAGGGCTGGGTGAGATAGAGAGTTAAGCAAGGCTGCCAAGCAGAACCCCATAGCCATAGATGGTTGGAAGAAATTACCAGACTCCGGCTTTGATGGATTAAGTCTTTGATTGCTGGGTGAGCTTGAATGAATGAATCAGTGCCAACAATCATCCATCACTTCCTTTCACTCCATCCCTCTCCCTTCAGTCTTTACTTCCTCTCCCGTTGGTCTTCACTCCATCCCTCTCCTTTCAGTCTCAATTTCATCGATCCTCTCCCTACTCCCCTCTCCCTATGGTCGAGCATCTTCAAACCTTATCAGTCGAGCTTTTTCAAAACCTCTCATACTACCAATTGTGTGGGCGGATCATCACCCCTTCATTCTGGCTCTACTTCATTCGCTATTAACAAGACGGCACACGCAAGACAAGATGTCAAATCAATAAGAAAACTGCTCCGAGGGTGACTTCTTGACAGCCCTATTTAAGAGCCCGGTGTTGGCCCCAGTGTAGGCTTGCTTCGCGCATAGGCTACACAAGCTTGGTCCCGAGAGAGGGCTTTCATCTGGATCCCGGGCCTATGAATCTGCACAAGGTTACTTTAGTAAGTGTCAAAGCTTAATCCCTCCCCGTTTGGTTTGCATTCTATGCCATCTTATTCTATGTCATTTGCTCTCATCTGTCCATGAAATCGGAATTGAGAAAGGCATACTCATATTTCACTTCTCTTTCTTCAAGTCCCACATCTGATGAAAGAGTACCGGAGGGGGTATGCAATTAAAAGTGGATAGGCAAACAAAGGAAAGCAGTAAAGCAGTCAAGGAAGAAGGTATTGCATTGGATGAATGCCCGTTCCTTACTCGTTAAAGTAAGCAAGTAAACTACCTTGGTAAAAGTTGTCAGAGACTTTTGATTTACTTATCGTTCCGGATCTCCGTTATCCTTTGAGCGGTGGCTGGGAGGTGGTAGATCTCTCAATCCTTACTTAAAGGGGAGAATCGCGGAGATGGTCAGAAGAAGGGTTGCCCCAAAATCCATTCGATTACCTTACGGCGAGAAAGGATTGGACGGTGAATTTTGAAGCCTGAAGAATAAGATTCTTTCAAATATACAGAAGTAGTCGATGACTAAAAGAAAAGGCAAGTCCGACGGCAAGGGGTCTTGTCTGGTATAGAATCAGAACAAGAGCGGAGGGAGTTGTTTTCCAGTAGCAGGAACTTTCTTTCCTGGTTGTAAGGTCATAAACCCATAGAGGGGTGGCTGGCTGAATAGTTTCTCAAATCCCGACCCGATAAGGGTGGTGGATGGGAATAGATAAGTAAGCATTCGATTACATTGTTTCAGACGCCGAATAAGTTAGATCACCCACCGAATTAGCATAAGAATAATCCGATGAATCATATATAGCGTAGGTAGGCATCCTACCTAAGAACCAGAGTCTAGGGCCGCTCTTTCCCAATCCGAACCAGCGGAATAGGCCTTTCCGAGTCGGAAGGCTTCCTTCAGTGAGTGCGCCTGTTCAACTTCAACTTTTTCAGATGCCGAATCTGAAGAAGCAGCTGCCACTAGAGAAAGAGAAGTATCAGCAAAAGCCGAATCCGAAGACGCATCTGCACCCGAATCACCTAAAGCAGAAGTCTTCATCCGATGACGCCACTTGTTGCCGTTGATGGCCGTTGCAACAGCACCGGTGCCGGTCATGCTTCAAAGTGGAACAAAACAGATTGGTTCTAGTTTCGATGAGTCGACAGGAGAAGCACTGCTCAAAGGAACTTTCGCGAAAGCCGGTCATTTTTACCTTGTTTTCCAATGGAAGCTTTATACATCTACCTTTCCTTTTTTCTCTATGTACTGCTCCTGGATTCCAAAACCGAATGGGAAGAGCCCACCGAAAGAGAGAATCTGGACTCATCATCTAACACCACCTTCATAGTTGCGAGTAAGATGCGCTCTACCGTTTAGTTAAAAGGCATCGTACCTCGAAAACCTTCGTCTATACCGCCTCCGGAATGGAATGGGTGTCGGGTCGAAACCAATTCACTTGAGTGAGACAGAGTCCCGAGGTGCTGTAGGCCACTTGATTCCTGGTTGGCTTTTTTTTAGGACCTCTATCGATAAAGAAGAGGTTCTATCTCTTTCTTACTTGAAAAAGCGAGAGAATCGTCCTCTTCCTTCTTCCATCGCTTATATCATCCGACCCAACCAATCCTGTTGATCCCGCCGTAGCCTCCGCTCAATGCTAATGGTTATCCCCAAGATTCAATTCTTTGTTGAGGCCACTTGTGTAGGAAAGCCCTTGATCGAATGGCGGGGTCTGCTGAAGAGCGACCCACGTCTTCCTCGTCATACAGCACAGAAGTCTTACTTCCAACTCACATGCAGCTTCTTATTGAGAAATTCCAACGTGAGTTTGCCATGACTGATCATAGTTTTCTCAATCACATCGAGTATACCGGATTACGCTTTCAAATAGCCAGGATTATAAAGTCATGTTTTGGACATGATCTTGGTCCGGTGGTACGTTACATATGTTGTCTCATCATCTCTTCGGAAACTCAGTTTCAAGGGCGGTGAAGGGACAAGACCTTGCTTAGTTTATGGAAATGCTTTCTTCTCTTTTCACTAGCCCTTACTTATCCTTTTTTATCTTAGATTGATCAACATTGACTGAAAGCTGTAATTGAATTGAAGCATGAAGTGCGCACAGTTATCTTAGTAGTGTCTCAAGATGGACTGAAAGCTTATTCAGGAAAGTGATTGGATGCCAGAGTCCAACTGCAATGTATGAAGCATAGATAGTGAGAATGCAGTCTTGTGAACTATAGGGACCCGCCGCCACTAAGTGAATGATGAGATGACTGACTTGGATGGTACCTCATCCTTCAAGCTGTGAGTCTGTTTTTCTTCTTTCTTATTTTACTTTCTTAGTTCAATTTCCTGCTAGTCTTAGTGATTGAGTGATAAAGAAGTTTGATCTTTCTTTTCCCTCAGTCCATTAACGGATTGACCTCATTAAGTAATGAAGTATAAGTAGGCAAGTGGGTGACTTCGTAATACCATGCGAGCCATTCTTGGTGGGAAACAATGTAAAAACAGGCTTGGACTATTCAGAATAAGTTGCCCTTGATCTATTTTTGGCTTCCTTTGCTCTTGGTTCGGGTGAGCTACCCGCCGAGTCTCTTGCAGTCCCTATCCCTGCCCCTACCCTCCTGTTGCAGTGGCAGTTTGTGTGGGGTTGCCTATCCATTTAGATTCCTAAGGGTATGATCTTTCTGCCTTATATTCTAGGCAAGCGGTAGGAAAGCTAGTCGATATCCAATGGGACTCCCGTGGCTACGGTCCTAATGTACTAACTAGATAAAAGGATTAGGGTTAAAAAGGAGAAACTATCTATAAAAAGGCTGAACACGGGTTAAACTACACAGGCAAAACGAAGCAAACGCGGGCTATTCTAGTCCTCCCCTTCCTAACAAGCGCTAACAGTCTGTCTAAGGGCCTACATTTTCTTGAATCCATTTTAGAAAGGTAATCTAAAAGGTAGCACTCTTGTTCAGCCTATCTAGAAAGCATTCCCAGCTATATAGTTTGCTTCCTTTCTACCAGTGCTGTTGCAGCTAAGGTTTTGAAAGTGACTCTAGTAGTAGTAGCTGTAGAGGAACCGCTAACACCAATCATAGGTTAAGGTGATGAAGCTGAACCAGGTAACAAGTAAAGGAAATCCCCTGTGGAAGAAGTAAAATCAAATACCAAAAAGAGAAGAGATAGTAGGTGAGGCAGAAGGAAGAAAACCCGACCGAAAGCAAATCTGACCAGGACTACTAAACCATCGCTCCGTGGGTATCTTCACCTTTGCAACCTCCGCTTGAAAGCTGGAATTAGCTCAAGTGAAGTGAGGTCTCTTAAGAGCCTTTTTCACTTGAAATAAAAGAGTCGCAGGAGATATATCGGAAGTCTAAGTAGCGAACTCTAGGCAGAAAAGAGGTAATTTATTGTACGTTGTGAGCTCACTAATTTTCTCACTTCTCTTCCTTCAGGTGGGCAAGGGAGTCATGAATAGACTTCCCAAAGATCTTAATTAGCTGTTCAAGTAACTTAAATAGTGATAAAGAATGAGAGATTAAGCTCAGTCGAACTGATAAGAAAAGAGATCAAACTGAGAATATCACTCCAGGGAGTGAGCAAAAAACAGGAGGGAATCCCGAGTGTTAGGCGTCAGGTTCGACGTAGTTGACTCTTATGCTTGGCACGGGACTTTTGATGAAATCTCAAAGCAAAGGTCTTCGCTCCTCTCTTCGTCCACCTTTTCGGCTTAGGCCTATGGGTTTAGCGAGAGTTCTTTCGTATAGCTCAGAAGGCGACAAAGCGGATCCGTACTCCTAGTTGAGTGAAGAAGTCCCTTTCCATGGCAGGTGAAGGATTCACTTCCAATCTCAGTCAAAGTTGTTTCGGTCGGTGATAAATAAGAAACAAAGATTCAATTAAAGTCGTAGTTCCGAATAAGCATAAGAAACTTTATAGTAAGTAAGCACAGGAGCAAGGATCAACCTTATGCAATTGATCCACCATCTATTCCCATTTCTATCAACCATATCTTCCATTTCATAAGAAAGGATCAAGCAAGCCACAGGTTGCTCCGCTTACCGGTTCAAGCTATCGAAGAAGAGTCACCGCAAGAAAGAAGAAAAGCCTTAGTTATTCAAGCGAGTCAGGTATAATATAAAGGGATAGGCACGTGAGGGCTTTCAAGCTGAAGTGTGAAAGTAAACCCTGTCATTCTGTAAAAAGAGAGTGTAGTGATCGGGAATTGTGAGCCCTTGACTCAATTTTCTCTGCTTGAACTATAGCCAGGTTCGGTTCGCAAGCCAGAACCGCTGGATTTTCATTAGAAAAAGAATGCCATTTTGGGCTTGAAAGAAGATTGGCGGGTTTGCAAGGAAAAGACAGTCCGTGACTCCCCTTCCCGACGGCACAGTAAGACTTCTTTCAATCCGGTTAGATAAATATCTAACATTTCGGGTTACCACTTGAGGATAGCTTACTATAAAATTGAAATCCCATTTCCCTCCTGAGTACGTTTCTAGCCCGACAGACTGCAAAAACATTAAAAATAGAAAACGGCTTGAACCACAGTAAAATTCTACTGGCAGACTGCGAAAGTCTACTTCGCTTCCTTCGCCTGCTCTGCTAATAAAAGGACTGAAGCTCACTTCTGACTATGATTGATCTTCCTATCCTTATTTATGGAAGGGATAGCATCCCCTGCCCCCCTTGCTGGGTTATGCTCATTCAATGACAAATGCAAGTGCCAAGCCGGCTTATACAATCAGCGGCAATGGATCTATGCTCCCCATTGTCAGCCTTATTGCCTCCCCTCGATCGTTATCCTTTCTAGCCTTGCTATACCGTAAAAATCCCCTAATAACGAAATCAACAGCTTCAGCCCCTTGGCCTTGGCTGGCGGCTATCCTCCGTCTGTGCTTATAGGATCCTTGACTTGGGATAAAGGAGAATAAGGAAAGAAACTCGCTCGATCTGGCACCCCCGTTCAATGTCTTTGAGTCCCCTTGATCCCCTAAGGTTGTTCTTGCTGCTTACCAAGCACCTATTAACTCCAAAGAGAAGGATTCTCAGCTTCATTAGTTGCTTTCCGTACCGTCGGGATGCTCTGGCCCTTAAATTGCACAAACGCAAACAGCTACACCGATGGGATCCCTTAACTGAGGACATCAAAGAGCCTAGAATCCATAGCAGCAAGGCCGATTTAGTAAGCACATAAGCCCGGCTAGAAGCTCAGTGCCATAGCATGGATCCGTTGCAAAATGTGGAACCAGCCGGCTTTATTTGAGTGGGCCTTCCAGCTCGTTAAGTTGGATAACGACCACTGGCCATCCATCTTCTTGTTTCAGCTGCCTATTCTAGCGCAAACCTCCCTCACAAAGGAAAGCGGGAAAGAGTCCTCTTTGCAAAGAACTTCTTCCTTCGGCTTCGGGGCAGAAAGACAAGAAGAGCAGGGCATCCCATTAATAAGGCCTACACGCGGGGAGTCAGATGTTTTAGTAGTTTCCGTGGTCAATATACTCTTTAGGACCCAAATTCGGTCTATGTCCGGGCGACAGGTATTTTTACTCATATTTTGAAAAACTCTGTCTCGCTCATCCCTGACTTCCTTAGTCACTCAGAGAGCAGCCTATAAAGTACATTTACCTTTGGGCGGAGGTTTCTTGATCCACTATCTTACTTGAATGAAGAAAGAAAGATCTTTATATACACAATTTGATGTACGAAGGCTGTTAATCCCAACCACTCCTAGATGCAAAGATAAAGAATTGCATTTGATTACACGAGATGATTCAAATCGGAAGTAGTGCTTTCTACGGTACGATCCGAAAGTAGGCAAAGAGCTTTCTTCTCTTAAGATATTCTATCTCGAGTTACCGCTCCGTGGGCATCAACAGTTCAAGTCATGAAGGAAGGTGCATAAGGCGTTGGTGCGGAAGTACGAAGGCCCATTCAAGATCACTAAGAGGGTTGGCAAGGTTTTCATATACTTTGTATGCACGAGACTACAGCCGATATGCGCTATACAGCTGATATGCGACAGTACTACAGGAATTTCCCTTGCACCGGGATCCACACTACTTCTTTAACGTCAAATAAAACTGATTCAACTCAAGTCTTCGAACCTTCCCTTGCTTCTTATGAAAGCGATTCCTAACACCGGTTATTTGAAATGGCAGGGATACCCCTATTCCACTTATTTTACGATCATATCTCTTTCAACTTGAGGAATTTATTTGAAAGAAGAGACAAAGACAAGAGCAGTTACGCCTTTTTCTAATCCCAGAGAAGCAGCTAAGAGCCTTTCAATAGCGCAGCGGATCTTGCTAACATTAGAGACTCTACTTAGTGAGTTGCCTACCCTCGCTGGTGGACTAGTTTAGTTAGAGGATGGGACGATAGAGCTCAAATCAATCGAATACCGTTCGCGACCTGACCCAGAGCCGCTAGGATCAGCAGGTAAGTCTCATCCCGTGCTTGGACTTGGGCACGAAAGGAAAGGGGTGACTTTTCTGATTCTTGGCGTCAGAGAAAGCAGAACCAGACTGCCAACGATCTGACGATCGAGAGTCTTCGCCTTGTAGACTCACTTTCAGCTAATGGGATTCTTTGTCTTTCCCTCTGTCTTTCTAGTCATAGGGATGGGATTGGGTGTCCGAGTACCGATGTACAACTAAGTCGATGTCTCACGGGCGAAGGAATAGAGTAAGGCTCCACCTTCGTTCTAGTCTTGACTTGAGGGCGAAGTGCTTGTCGCTCGTCAAGCTCGTATTGGATTGGATCTTAGCCCGTCAGCGACCTTTAGAAGGTCATACTGGACCCCAGGTTTCTCGATGCCAATCTCGCACTTTACTCGAAATACGTACCATAGATCAAGGAAGTTGGGGTTAAAAATCTTCGATTCTTTAAGATATATCTCTAACTTACAGAAGTGAAAATCTGAACCGGAAACGAAGGCAGTTTCCGTGGGTTCACTATATAGTACTTTTTACGCGACTTAGTCCAAGGGCATTGGAATGATATAGCACGTGTGCCGTGAGTGATCCTTATCCGCTATTTCCAACACTTGTTCCTTTTCGTACTCGCCCCAAACCAAGGGATCCCTCCCTATCTTCTTTTGTTATGGATGCAAAAATGACAGACCAGCCTTTATGAAATCGAATATGACATTGGCGATCCCCCAATTCGGTGAATTTCTCCCTTAGTCGCCCTATGTTTGGATGCATTATAGTTCTTTACGGCAGCATGGAAATGAAAGCCTCCTTCAGGCTTTCTTTATTTTATACTTTATTCCAATCAACTAAAGGTGCGAAGCGGAGTACTCTCGGTTGTCATTTTTAACTTTAACCCTTGCCATATTGGGCTAGGTTTTGAATAGTTCCCAAAGAGTTCATTCGGTGAAGTGGATAACTGGTTTAGTATTCCGATTCCGGTTGTAAGACTCTGTCGAGTTGGCTTCCATTCCAGTGCCAAGAATCGGGTCTCAGAGTAAACCCCCAAAAATCAGTGATTCATTTCTCGCGGTCCATGGATCCACAGGTTAGGCATGCTCTTGCTCAAGTATTTGGAATCCAGGGCTCTGGCTCAATGCACAGATATCCGGGCCTTCTTCCTATTGATGCTTTTCCTTCTAAGGTAAAAGGAAAAAACCTCGTAGACAGAATGAGAGACCGTCTTCAGGGCTGGAAAAGCCGGACTCTGACTTTCGTTGGAAGACGACTGACACTTATCAAATCAATGACTACGGCCATAGCTAATCATCTTTGTAGCTGTTTCAAGATCCCTCAATCTGAAATCTGTGATTGACAAGATGGAAGGTCTGAAACTGCATTTTCTTCTGTCTCCGTATATACATCCCTTGAGTAGTAGGCTTTCATCACCACTCTTACAAACACAAAGGCCGTGCGCTCGTTTGATGATCTAAAGACTAAGTTCTTGATGCAAGAACAACGACTGTTACAGCTTCCAAATCAGTCTGCTGTTGATTCCAATAAGGCCGAATACAACACAGCAGAGGCAATATCAGCTTGCCAAGTGCAAAGTCTTAGCGCGGTAACCCAAAAAAGCGTTGTTCTTTATCTTTCTTTCCTATACACTCCTCAAGCTTATCGACTGGGCTAAAAAAAAAGCGTGCGAGCCCACGTCCGCTTGTCCTATGACTGAAATGGACCTTTTCCTCTTGTTGTTTGGCCTGGCCTATACCAGTTCGTATAAGATAAGGGCCTTTTCTTCTGTTCGTGGGAACCTTCAAAAAAAGAACCTGTAGCTACAGCCGTTCCTTCAGTCTTGCGGCATAGATTCACCATGTGCATGATGAGCAAGATGTATGGGCGATCCCTATATGGAGGGAGACCTGAGATGAGATGTGTGCCTACGAAATGACCAGGGAATAAACTGATCGAGACAAGGCCCGATACGAACTGACAAACGAATATACCAGCAGCAGCCGTAGCACCAGTAAAAAAGCAGTAGTTGGAGTTTCTCCGGCTTTCTTCCCTGCCTATAATATGAATTCTTCCTAGCCGCAAGGGACAGAGCCTTCCAGTGTTTATACCTGCGATCCAGTTCTATAACTTGCTTCCAATGCGAGGCCTGCCTATCTCCCAAGGCAACCCCTGAATCTCTTACAACCGGAGTCGATTTTTTCCTTTTTAAGTTTTTAAGGGAAAGTAGGACACGTTACATTCAAGCGAGTGCTCCAGTGAGTTCCTTATTTTATTAGAGTAGAGTCTTTTCCAACCATTGGAAGTTCTCCTTCAGACATTAGGAATTATAGTTTTCTTAATAGAGGTGGAGTAGCTTTCGATGTCGTACCAGCCTCAATAAATTCTATCCATTCAGCCGAACCAATTGCAGTACTCAGATCTGAGCGCATAGATCTCTCTCTGGTCCTATCTAATAGCATATCTGGAAGTGATAGGATATCTTATGATGACATCTTTTCTGGTATATCTGTTGGCGCTCTAGCTCTATAAAAAGGAGCTGTAGTTCTAGTGAATGCTTCTTGATTTTGAATGCCCCCTGTTAGCGCTTTCGACTTCTCATCTTTCAGATGTGATATAGCCGTTCGATCAAAGAAGGAAAATCCAGCTGATAAGTTAGAGATAACTAGTTGTAGGTTTCGGTTCTCGAGCAGGTGAGTTTGAAAAAGGCTCAGCCCTTCTCTTTTCGAACTCGTTCTAGTTGCTTTTCCCTCTTTTTTGGTAAACTCAGATAGTTCTTCAGTGTTTAAGGCAAAAAAGGATATATCAGCAGTTCCTTTTGTAAGCTAAGCCCCCGTAGTTGCAGTGGAGGTTCTAAGTTATCCTGTTGTGAGCAATAAGTTGGAAAGCCTTGAATTGAAAATCAGTCTTAGGCATCTTTTCCAAGAGGGTTCGCGGGCAAGCTAGAAAACCCCTTACATCAGTCCCTCTTTCGGGTACGATTGATAGATAGTAGTCGTCTCTGGCCATAGTTATTAGTCCCCTTTTAATATTCTTTCTTCTGAACTGATTCTCTCTCATCTAATAGCATATTCCCGGCAGTGGTTCAATCTGGTTTCCGTTGCTGTCGATACAGCTTAGGTAGTAAGAGTTTCTACGGATAGTCGTTTCTAGGGCTTATGCCTTAAAGTCGTCTTAAGCTCTTCCATCCAGCCAGTGCTAGAAAGAGGTGCTTCCATCGAATGTGAGGACAGCCAATTCAGTGTAATGATATATTCTGGCTATCCAGTGAGTTCGTTCAATAAAATGCTCTACTCGGCCTCTGCCTCTGGGCCTTGCTCTCCTTAAATAAAGATGCTTTTTCCCATATACCTAGATGGAGAATGACAATTTTGAATAGGCTTTCTGGACCTTCAGATTCAATAACAGATATTGGGCTAAGGTCAAATCAATCTCTTTCTTGCCCGGGTAAGGCAGTTACCTGTAAGCAGTCCTATCTGTCGTTCTAGCTCTCGTTGGAGAAGGAGCAGAAGCAGGATCACGAGCAGAAGACTCTGTTTCATCGTCAAGCAAGAGAAGAGCTTCTTCTTAGGGTTATTGAGTCATAGGCCCTTACCGCTCCGTGGGGTTCATTCCTTGAAGGTATGAGTTCTGTCCTTTGCTTTAAGCCGGTCACAAGGAGCAGAGTTAGCTGGATCAGCAGCATCAGCTGCAGAAGCAGTAGAGTTAGCTGGATCAGCAGCATCAGCGGGATCAGGATAAAATCCAGCTAGGGCAGTTAGAAAGCCGGGGAAGGAGGGAGTGAGAGTTGATAGTTCGCAAACCAAAGGCAAGGTCCCATTCCCTCTACTCTAGTTGAAGTACAAGTTCATCAAACCCCGTAATGAGGTCGTTTTTTTTGTAGTTAATATCTATCCTAACCTTAGTGGTTCTTTATCCTCTTTATTGTAAGTGTGTTTCCGCAGGCGAGGGATGAAGTGCTCGAGCGAAGCGAGAGGGATGAAGTGAGTCCATTCTTTTCATCTTTATCTTATTTAGAATGTATGTAGTGAGTTCTGACTCCTTGACAGGTTGAATCTCTGAATTAGGCAAGGGAGTCATGAAGGTCGTGAGGCGCATTCTCTTTTCAAGAATCTCTTCCCTGCTGTTATTCCGGGCTAAGGATGTTACCGAAGGTGAGGGCCTTTCCCGCAAGGGCAGTGAAGTTCGTGCTAAATGACCGAACGCTGGTTGCGAGTCTTCTCCTACTGAGAACAGAGCTGCTGGGTGAATTCTGCTCTGATCCCTGAAAATGGTGTTCCGTGTTCAACAGTTGAAGTCCTTTGCTGTAGTCATTTCCTTTGTCTTAAGTGATCTATTCTATTATATTAGGGGGTGCTCAGGGGGAACTGATCCCAAACCTCAACCAGAGAACTACCATGGATTTCTCAACTTATGACATGGAAGCTGAAACTGACAACGTTCATCAATCATCTTTTCTTTCCGGAAGAGAAAAACGCATCTACCAACCATGGCAACAATCACTTCTTGTGAAAGTCTTAGGTTAGGCACAAATGCTGTCCTCAATAGAATCTTAGGCATGTGGAAACCCTCATTGAATGTTGAACTCATTGACCTGGGGTCAAACTGCGCCTGCGAATGGAGAAAAAGAAGCCAGCCTAAAAATCACTAACCATGGGGCCCTGGGGGTTATTAACAAGCACTATGGAACAGGTTTAAGATGAGAGTCTGAGGTCATGGGTTGCGCCTAATCCACTAATAGAATAGGTAATGCTGGCCAGTAGGCTTCAGTTATTGGTGCCACACAGCTGAGCGATTGGTTCTCGGGAATTAAAAAACAGGACATTCAGTAGCAGCTGCCAAAGGCTTCCCGAAACCTTATGGCTATTCCCTTCCTTCCTTCTACCTTTACCAACTACTAGCAATTACGACAACAGGTGAAATAGCTGACCTTATTCCCAAATAGCTTCTTCTTTTCGTGGCAACGGATTCATCTTCTTACGCTCCGGAAAGTAAGGGCTTTAAAGTTGTAAGAATAGTTTACATCTTCTATTTAATAGGACAGCAGGGAATGAATGAACTAGCAAAGGATGGCCTTGAGCCAGGTCTTGATTGTTTATTCCATTTTATCAGTTAAAGTACTGGAATGGGAGTTCCGGATCTTCATTCATAAACTATGTCACCGATTGGTGCCCTTATCCCGCTAACAATAGCAAGAACAGCTACCGACACCGACCTCTCTTAACGACGTACGGACCTTCATAATTCGGGGTCCACTTTCCACGATGTCTGAATAGGGAGAATCTTTTTTCAACACCAAATCCCCTTCTCTTCATAGTCGATTCATTAGGGTCGTCACCTTCTACCCGGAAGTATCCACCGTTTTCTTTGTCTGTTAAGCCTCACAGCTATGGGACTTCCTAAAGAAAACTGCAATCGTAGTTTATCAACCACTCACATGACCACCGAGATCTTCGACTTAGCTCCCAAAGGTAATAATCCACCCGGCCCTTCCCCAACCTATACAAGGGGAGCAGAAGATAACGAAAGGGAGACAAAGTCCTAACTAAATCATAACACAAGCTACCCATTACATCTATCATATCAGTCGAGTCGATCCGATTCGTTCTTATCTATAGATAACGCAAGAGAGAACTTATGACTTCGCGGATGGAGAGGGATTCGAACCCCCGGTATTCCTATCAATACTTCGGTTTTCAAGACCGACTCTTTCAACCGCTCAGACATCCATCCCCTTCGCGCTTCGCCCGCCCCCGCGCGCTGGCAGGTAGGGCTTATCTATGTGATTCGCTACGCTTGCTTGTTTCTATATGATAATATGCACCTTGGTTGCTGCGCTCCCTGCGGGGGCAAGAGAGTGAAGAACGAATGATCCTCCAAACAAAAAGAGTGATTGAGTCCGACTCAAGCGAGTGAGTGAAAGGCGTGGCAAGAGAGCGAGTTCAACTCGCGAACGATCAGCAAGTGAAGGACCGATCCTTTTGCGCCAGTACTGTTGCGAAACTGGTACTTGGCGGCTTACGAGCAACATATAGACTAAGGTTGCCCATCACTCTATCGCTCTTTTTTGAAGGCCTTTTCGTCTTTCTTTCTAGTATGGTTCCTCCATAAGAACACTGAACGCCCAGCTTCGCAGAGCAGCTCTCTCCCCAGCCCACAGCATAGTGTGGAATCTGGATCGTTTCATCGAGCACCATTTAGATATAAAGGTGTTCTGACTCTATTGGATTAAGTCATAACCTACGCCTTCTACTAGTATACTACTATGGAGAGACTAAGCTCTATTTCAGAGATTGGACCTCTCTTACTGTGATTAGCCCCTACTAGTAAGAAGCTGTTCCCGAGCCAGGTTCCCTGGATCTACGTGTTCCTAGTAGGGCCTAAATGAAATGGATGAATTAAGAAGCGCGCCCCGGTAGACTTCAAGAGCTCTTGCTTTGCGTATCCTCCTACTTATTATTCTGAGGGTCATAAAAACATACGAACCGCCTACTCTTTAAAGCCCTACCAAAACTATTAAAAAAAAAATGAAATTGCCCTCACTAATAAAAAACAGCAATCCCTCCCCTTCTGTTACCTACTTTTACTCATATCTTCGGTATACCTCAAGGAAAGGATTATTCAATCAAAACCGGGCTATCGCCCTATTCTCTCTCAATTGCCTATCCTTTATAGACGAGAGGGAGTACCTTAGCAGTAGCTTCAACACTTAATTAAGATTGACCTCCTCAAGTGCCAGATATGAATGTTTTATGAATTTCATACGGGACTACCGCTTACGCCCCTAAAGTTCACTTCTGACTTACCAAATAAGTTTACTAAAGAAACTGACCTAAGCATAGCTCTCTCTCTCAAATACAAATGCCAAGAAAGAGATTCCTTGGATAAGTGGAAAAATGCCTTTCATTTCTCTTTTAAGGCGTTTGTCCTACTTATAGTATCAGTCCTCCAGCCTATCGAAATTCGTGTTTTTATTAACCAACAACACATGCACTTTGTTGGCACTAAAAAAAAGGTTATTCAATCCACTAGTGCAACTGAAGGTGCGCAGCCTCTTCTGAACCGAAACAAGAAAGAGCTCATAACCACTGCTTGTGAACAGCTCTCCTCAACTGAAGGCGCACCTACTGTTACTAGAAGTCTAGTCTCTTTCAGGTCCAGTTTCGATCTCGAACTAACTTACTTAATAGGCCGGAAGAGAGATTCTTCAGAAAACCCGATTTCCTGTCCTGTCTTAAGAACCTGACTCAAAAGAGAAAAGAAGACCGGACTAAAAGAGATATCACTTTCGACGATTGAACTGCACTTTTTTTTTATATCCAGATTGGAACTGGATTTGAACGTTTTTGGATTCTGTTTAGAGCCGGCTTTCACTCCACTTTCCGGAATCCTTGCTCCTGGCTTATATTCACATAGGCCACTCATAAGAATAAGACGTTCAACTCCCTAAAACACGTATAATTGAGGAGACTCAGAATATCAGTGCCTTGGGTAAATGCCTATCTTCGGGAGAATCTTACCGAACGAGTTTCTGTCCTCTTCGCTTCCCAAGATATTTAGGGGAAAAGGGCCTTGTCGGCCACCGCTTGCTGACGATGGAACGCATCGTCAATTAAAAGTCCTCGCGTTGGACTTAGTTGGAAAAGGTAGGTGTTCGGCATGTCCTTGCTTGCGAACTTTTTTATGAGGGCGGGTAGCTTTGGAGATCCCATTCCTCACGTTT
>CANTUT010001256.1:0-53463 GCA_947687605.1 Reutealis trisperma | reverse complement strand
CAGACACATATATATATATGTGGTGTGTGTGTGTGTGTGTGTATAGATATATATATATGTGTGTATGTATATATTTATATATATGTATGTATGTATGTATGTTTGTATGTGTATATATATATATATATATATATATATATATATATATATATATATATATATATGTGTGTGTGTGTGTGTGTGTGTGTGTGTGTGTGTGTGTGTATGTATTTATGTGTCACGACCCACCTTTTTAAGCCGTGACGGTCCTAGGCCATGGGTGGCCATAAGGGCACCGAAAACTCGTAAAACCCATTTCACTCATAATCAATTAACATTCATCACATTAAACCATATCCCAAGACCGTAACCTAATCACATTTTCCTGTTACCCATAATCTCAATTGTAAACACAATATGGATATCCTTTTTAAAATTGAATCTCATATCATTAATTAAATGTTCACTATATTTATTACATCATACATTATTAGATTCACAATTACAATACCTTTCATATTATATGTACATTTTATGATTTATTAATGTTAACCCTTCAATACCCATGGAGTTCTAACAATAGTCTTCATATTCAGCAATGACAGTACTCAGACTTAACCAAAGTAACTTCCAAGTGGAGAATAGAGCTTGGAGTTTACTTTGCTAACTCATTAACTGTGCCTAAAAAGTTTAAAGCACTAAAATATGAGACATGCTCAGTGAGTACATAATAATACAATACATAAGGTAAGCATAAGGATTATTTTCAAGATGGTTCTTGTAGCAATGAACATTTTCGATCAATCTTGTCAATATAGTTCAATGGCTCATTTCAAATGGAAACAATATCTTTAGCAGAAATATCACTTTCTTGGAAGCAGGTTGCTTCCCACACATATCAATTTAAGAGTGGCAGCCTAAGTCTTGCTCATTCACCCATATCACATTACGTAAGACTGATCGGGTCTTACGGTTAGGTGTTCCCCCCCTAACAGAGGCTGGGTATTCTTGCCTTACCCGTTGGCATAACCAAGTGCATAAGGCTTGATGTATTTCCCCACATCAGAATGGGGACTTCTGCTTATCAATAGGTATTCAATAGAAAAATTCATATAAGGTTCACAATAGGCAATGATCATTAAGAAGCATCACATCAATGGTTCAATATTCAATAAGCAAATTAAGCTTATTAAGAAATCAAGAATGTTCAATAAACAATTCAAGTTTATCAATGAATCAAGAAGCATTATAACATATGGTTAAATATTAATGAGCTATTCAAGCTATCAAGGGATTGGCATACTTTTAGCAATCACGGTTGAACAATAAGGGTTTGAGCAAATAATACAAGCATATTATATTATTAAGTATTCACCTTGGACTCTTTTGCTCCTAATTACGTTTGACTCTGATATAAGCAGTGCTCCTTGCACTCTTGAACACCATCTTCGTTCTTGTCAATAGACTTGACACATTGCATTTCAATCATATATCAATCACTTTCTCGTTATCACATTACTTAATTTAGCTTAAGTTATTAACACTTCTATCTAATTCACAACTTATCACTTTTAGGTCGAGATATACTATACATATACTTATTACTACACTTAACACTTCTCTAGTTATTTCCCAATAGCTCACTTAAAAAGAATAATTCCCTTTCTTTCAATTTCACATTTCAACCTTCATATTATTCAAGTAAAGTCAATTGAACAATTTCCATCAATAATTTCATAAATTCAAATTATCCATAATATCACAATCAAATGGTCCAATCCGGACCTTCAATATACTAATTCCATCTGCCAATTTCATTCCTCCTTATCAAGCTAATAACTACTAATTCAATTCAATCAATACCAATATCCACATCTCACTTCAATCTTTCAACTAATCATCAATAATACCTAATAATCATATAAATAACAATTTATTCAATTCAATTATCCATTTAACTACTTAATTCCAATAAAATTTTTACCTAAATTCTTACAAATAAAATCATAATTCACTATCTATACACAATTAGAAATCAAGATTTATACCGTAGGGCTCAGTTTAATGAGCCAGAGCTGCTGTCCAAAATCGTCAGTTTTCAGGGTTGCTGGAGTCCCGTCGCCAGAAAATTCCAACAATGACCGAATTGCGATTCGAGAATACCAGCGGTTAGCTTGTGATGTGAGGAGTCCGAATATACTCTTCACTTTTCGTAATTCATCGAAAAACAGGTAGAAAAGCCGTCGGCAACCATTGATGTCGCCGGATTCCGGTCAACAAAAAAAATTATCTGAAATTAGTAAACGATATACCAAATCGAAGCTGGAATCACAAGGGATTCAACCATACCAATTTCATTAAAAACAGAGATCGAAAAGTGGTTAAAAAATGGCTTAGAAGTTACAGCCGGCGATTCTTCAAGCGAAGCATATGCCGCCGTTGGGAGGCGATTGGCGACGAGTTTCGGTGGGCGAGTTGGTCGGTGAGTGCCTCTTCCTCTGATGCAACGCGTGTCAGTTGGAGACGAGTGAACGGCAGTGGTCTGGGGTGGCAGCCGACTCTCTTTCTCTCTCTCTCTCTCTCTCTCTCTATTCCGCCCATTCTCTGTCTATCTATTCTATTTCTTCTTCTTGCTTCTGCCCATAAATGGGCTGTACCGACTTTAGCTTAATTCTTTTTCTTTTTTTTTTCATATATATATTAACTTTAATAACTTTAATAATAATAATAATAATAATAATAATAATAATAATAATAATAATAATAATAATAATAATAATAATAATAATAATAATAATACATTAAAACAATTTCAAATAATAATTAAACTAATTTCCATATTACATAATAAAATTTCCATTTTCTTAATTTAAAAAATTTCTCATTTAAATAAATAATAGATTTAAATTCAATATTTCACTTAATAAAATATTCTCTTAAAAATATTAACATGATAATATAATAAATTAATATCATTTCAATTATCAATATAAAATATAATCAATAAATTATTTCAGATATCAATATTAAATTTGAAATAATTTTCTACTATTTCAAATACTCATATAACAATATTAATAAATCATATATATAATATCAAATATCAATATGAATTTAGCTTATCAATATCAATATAATAATAAAAATAAATACCAATATCAATATCAATAGTCAAATGGAAATTTATAAATATCGATAATTTTAAATGTCAACATAAATATAACAATAAGGAAAAATATTTCCATATAAAATTATTACTTTAAAACATTTATATTCAAATCATTTGAATATTTGAAAATATTCATTTTCAATTTGGGCACGTATTACGATACTAAATAGGTATTTTCACTCATATACTGTACATATGTCCTTTATCGGGGTGCGATATTACAGTATGTATATATGGATACATATATATATGTGTGTGTGTGTGTGTGTGTGTGTGTGTATCCATACACACACACACACACACACACACATATATATTGTGTGTGTGTGTATGGATACATACATACATATATGTATATATACATATATACACACATACATATATGTGTGTGTGTGTGTGTGTGTGTGTGTATTTATGTATGTATACACACACACACACACACACACACACACATATATATATATATATGTGTGTGTGTGTGTGTATGTATACATACATAAAAACACACACACACACACACACACACATATATATATATATGTATGTATACATACATAAATACACACACACACACACACGCACACACACACACACACATATATATATATGCATGTGTATATATATATGTATGTATGCATACATACATACATATATATATATATGTGTGTATATATATATATATATATATATATATATGTGTGTGTGTGTGTGTGTGTGTGTGTGTGTGTGTGTGTATATTTAACACACATATGTGTGTGTATATACATACATATATAAATTTATGTGTATACATACATTTATGTACACATATATATACATACATATATAGAATATCTATATATATATATACATATACATATATGTATACATATATGTATATATACATGTATATACATATTACATATATATATGTATGTGTGCGTGTGTATGTGTGCGTGTGTCTATATATGAAACCAATCCACCTCTAAGAGTGACCAATTCCATCAGCATATGTGTGTGTGTGTGTGTGTGTGTGTGTGTGTGTGTGTGTTCTGTGTATACAAATCCAATCCATCTTTAAGAATGACCAAGTCCTTTAGTACATCCAATGTAATAACATCCAATGTAAGTGAAGCAAGTCAATCCAAAAATAAGTCTTTTACAATCAAACTCAGAGCCAAAAAGGCCAATGAAGTTGAACCATCCAAAAAAAACCAAAAATCCAGAGCCTAGGTGAGGGGTGTTAGGGTTTTCCATTGAGTTGGGCACTGAACAACTGATCCATTAAGTTGGGCACTAAACATCAGGGTTTGGTGTAATAGACTTAAGGTGCGTAGTCTTAGGCTTCCTGCCCTAGGTACATACGCCAACCAATGCCTCGGCGATCTTGATAGAATGATCTATCTAGAAGATCTAGAGTCAGGCCGTAGGTTCCCTGTATATAACTTATACACCACTATATTAAAGGAATACAGAATAGCGATCTATCAATTACCTCCAAATTCCTAGAAAGAACTAGTGGGCCTTCAAATCCTTAAGGAGATGCATGGTTTTGATATCACTAGCAGAGTAGTAAGGGAGTTATATCCTCTGGCGACTAAGAATGGTTCAACCACTTTAGCTTTCTGAGTGAGAAGAGGATTATAAGTTTACCATATTCTCTAAAAAACTAGAAGTCAAAGTTCTTTATTGTGTCTTATAAGGAAGGTTGGGGAGACCATTTGAATCATTGGGTAAAGAGTCCCACCATAATCCCTTCTAGTAGATTACCCAGCCTATCCCCTAAAGAAGAGGAGATGGTAACCTCCCTGGGGGACATAAAACCTATCCTAGGTTCAAAGCTCCTTAATAAGTATTTTTTTGCTGATCGTACAAAAAAGGTGGAGTGTAAACTCTAAGCTGTTAATCCTTTTGTTGGTACTAATAACTTAATCGCCTATATTACCATTTTGGTCCTACGTAATAATCCATCTAATATTCTCTTATCTTTTAATTGGGTGCCCATAACTCAACTAATGAAAGAGAAGAGGGCTAAAGAACTTAAGTTTAAAGGTTTGGTTGAAAGTTTGGGGCCAAAGGGATTATCTATAAAATCTCCACCTCCTACCTCGAAAGAGATCTTCCCTGTAGGGTATAGGAGAACAAAAACCATAGAGGATGGCACTAAGAGATCTTCTCTGGAAGCATCTATCAAGTAATCCACTAAAAAAGCTTGTCCTATAGTGAAAGAGCTTACCTTGGGCAAGCTTACAAACTTCGCTTGGGTAGTGGAGCAAAAATATGGAGAGGGAGGTCTGTTCACGATCCCACCATTGCCATAGATATTATAAAAGCAATCCAGCTCCCCACGAATGATAACTCAGTAATAAAGTTTAGTAATGCTTAGTTGGCAGGATTGTATCATGGCTTCCTTTTTTAGGTTTGTGATTGACTTCTTCCATAGTTATCCGTCTTTACAATTTACTCTTGCTAACCATTTTTGAACTGATACAGACCTTCCACTATATTATAAGCTTTGTTAATAAATGAGGACGCAAAAGGATGATATGAAGGCTAAATGGGCTCACTGCAAAGAAGAGATGGAGAAGAAATTCTCTGAGGAGCTTGACTAAGTCCAAGAGGGCCACAGAAAGACCATAGAGAAGGAGAAAGAGAAATCTCTTTTTCTAGAGGCCGAGTTTTGTGGCCAAGTTATAGCGGCCCACTCTGAGCTAAAGAAAAAGAGAAAGGAGGTTTATAACTTGTGGGGGGAGAATGAGTGTTTAGCCAAGAAGGTAGAGAAAGAGAGGCTCAGGAGAAAAAGGCTGAACTGATGGCAATAACTCCTTTCTTACCAAGACAAAGTGCTACCTAAAGTTCGAAAAAGATTTCCCGATCTTGACTTTGACTTTGTATGAGAGATATATTTGATAAGGAAGGTATCGAAGGATCAAGGGATATACCACTTTCCAGTGTTAATGAGCATAATTCTCCTCCAATGTTGGTTTATGATCTTTCCATTCGTCCCCCTCTTATAGGTGATACTGATGCAACTGCTAGTGATCATCCCACTGATCCTGAGTTTACTGTTGTTCACTATGGCATTGTAGAAAATAGGGAGATGTACCAGCTCAATCCTGAGCTTCTTATCTTTTGGACTTTTTTTTGATCAATCAAAAACTTCATTTTTGTTTTAATTTATTACACTCAATTAGCTATTATCACTTACTTTCTCTATATAATATAAAATCTTACTAAATATTTGTGGAATCTTGAACAAATATTTAGTTCATTTTATTTTAAATAGGAGTCAAGCTAAACTATTTAGAGAGTCTTGGGCAAACTATAGTTCACCTATCCCTTCACATTTAATCATCGATCCTTTTCAAAATGATTTAGGCCAAATAGTTCAATATTGACTTTTTACCATTTAAGGAGTCTTGGGTGACTTCAAATTCACCTATTCCTCATATCAAATCTTATCCTTTGAACAGGATGTAGGGAATCTTGGGTGAGCTTATGGTTCACCTATTCCTTGAATTTCATTGGCGGCATGCATTTATAGGGAATTTTAGGATAACGATGAGTTGCCTATCCCTTGGTGCAAATTCCTTTTCGGAGATTACAAAGTACTCAATGTAAATATGTAAACTTGAACACTTAAAATTGGAGAATTCCATAACTAAAGCTCATCCTAATTGAAGATTCATTAAACACTTAAAAAAGGCAAATTACAATGAGTAGTGTGAACTATAAGATTCAGAAATAATATAAAGAATGAGTGAACTATGCATATGCTCCTTATAGAGAAATTAAAAAAAAATAAAACATGTAAAATAATTGGTGTACTGATAATATATTTTCAGGTTGTCTGAGTGCTAAGATCACGTGCAAGAGAACTTTGTTGTGATGATCTTGTAACTTAAATGCACTAAACCTTATAACTTTGGTGATCTGATAAGGGCTTTCCCAATTGGGCTATAGCTTATCAATGCTTGCATTACTTTTAATAATTTCTATCTTTTGAAGGACTAGATCAGCTTCCTTGAAGATCCTCTTCCTGACTCGATGGTTGTGATACCAAGCCATTCGTTGCCTATATGTTGTTGTTCTTTCATATGCCATTTCTATTTTCTCTTTTAGTAGGCTGAGGTTAGCTTTGATCTCTTCTTCCTAGTTGATCTCGCTGGAGTGTCTTGTTTGATAACTAGGAAGGCCGATTTCCACTAGGACTACTGCTTTTGAACCATAAGTAAAGAAGAAAGGTATTTCTCCTATTAGTCCTCTTGGCGTGGTTTGATAGCTCCATAATTAGGGGCGAGCAACACTAAACCAAAGCCAAAAAACTGAATGGAACTGATCAGTTCATTTTGGTTCAATTTGTTTTTTACAATATCGATTTAGTTTAGTTTGTATGTAAATTTTGGTTCGGTTATAGCCAAAAAAATTTGATTATAACCAAATCGACTAAAGTATATATATATATATATATATATATATATATATATATATATATATATATATATAAACCAATTGAACTAAACTAAAATTTTTTTATTCGGTTTGATTTTTATGCACAAATCAATTTGGTCTAGTTTAGATAAAAAGAGATTTCCATTTATCAATATTTTGATTCGGTTCGATTTGAACTGAACTGCCATTTGCCCAACCTTATCCATAATACATTGTAGAGTTCATCTGCCCATTTCCCATTATTGTCCTCTAACCTTTTCTTGAGTCTTTGTAAAATGATTTAATTCACCACCTCAGTTTGTCCATTAGTTTGAGGGTGAGGTATCGAAGTGAATCTCAAGTCTATATAGAGATCTCTGTAAAGTGATCTGAACTGGGAGAGTCGAATTGTTTGCCCTTGTTTGAAATTAATATCTCTGGGAGTCTGAATCTAAAGGCAATAAACTTAAAGAAAGAGTTAGTGATGTTCTACTGGGTGATGTTCGCTAGGAGTTCAGCTTTGATCCACTTTGTAAAGTGGTCAATGGCAATAACCAGGAACTCTAGCTGGTGTATTGCGAATGGGAGGGGTCCCAAGATATCTATGCCCCATTGCTAGAAGGGCTAAGCATAGCCAATGGGAAAGAGTTCAGTAGATGATTGACTTGCGACCACCAAATGCTCTTGGCATTGTTTACATTGGAAGACTATTTCTTCCACCTCGCTTTGTGGTAGGTCAAAAATACCCTTACAGTAGGACTTTTTTTCCTAAGCTAAAGCTTACCTCATGAGCACCATAAATCCCCTCATGGATCTCTCTCAGAAAATAATTTCCTTCTTCAGTTGGGATGCATTTTTGCCAGGGGTGAGTTTTGGATCACTTATAAAGATCACCTTATACCAAATGTTCCTTTTTGCCCTTTTTACCACTCACTAAGCTTCTACTATGTCCTGAGGTAATGTTCCTTTAGAAAGGTACTACATAAAAGGTTCCATCCAACTGCCTTATCAATCAACAAGAAATAAGTGTATAACTTCGGTAGTAGGTGATCCTTGAATTGCCAGGGGATCTTTTTAATGATAGCTAATTTTCTAGTAGCTATTGCTTTGGCGATCTCATTTGCCCTTTCATTTTCTATCCTCGGGGCTTATTTTAACTCCCAACTGCCTCCTAACTATCCCTCTTCTAAGAGAGCCCTCTGAGCGAGCTTTGTATATTTCAATAATGACACTTCTTTCATAGTATAGTTTCCTTTTGTTTAATTGATAACTAATTGAGAGTCACTGTAGATCATAAGGTTCTCTATTTTTACTTTCTGATCCAAAGAAAAACCTATCAATAATGCCTCGTTCTACTGCATTATTAGAGATCGGGAAATTAAGCTTAACAGCACACTGAATGATGATTTTATGAGGACCTTTCAACACCACTTTGACACTTGAACCTTCCAAACTCATAGCCCCATCTATGTCCATCTCCTAAATTTTTTTATATGCCTCTCGGTGTTCCCCCTCGAAGGGAGTGAGTTCGGCTACAAAATCAACAAGAATTTAACCTTTCAGAGCCCACCTTGGTTCATATTTAATACCTAAGCTTCCAATCTAAACTACCCACTCTGATATTCTAGTTGATGTCTCTGGCTTTTGAAGAATTTTTTGCAATGATAGGTTGGTTTAGACAATTATCTGATGAGCTTCACAATAATGCCTTAGTTTCTATGTGGCTATAAGTAAGGCTAAGGCATATTTCTCTAAGGTTAGGTATCAGAGCTTAGAATCCTGTAAGACACTAATAACAAAATATATCGACTGTTGTTCTCCTTCCTCCTTTCTCAGCAATTCAGCTGCTATTGTCTCAACTGTTGTGGATAAATATAAGTACATGTCTTATGTGAAATTTGGCCACTTAGTAAATGTGGGGTTGTTAGGAACCTTTTCAACTCTTTGAAGGATTTTCCACTTTCTTTCGTCCATTTAAAGTTCTTCAGATTTTTCAGGGTTTTGAAAAATGGTTGACATTCTTTCGTCCATTTTAGTGTAATGACTCATCCATTTAACTTCTAAACTTCTCTAATATTGGTGGGCAGGTTCATTCATAAAATTGCCCCTATATTATCTAGATTCACTTTGATGCCCCTTTATGATACCATATATCCTAGGAACTTTCTTGCTCGAACCCCAAACACACATTTCTCTGGATTCTACTTTAGGTTGTAAGACTGCATGATCTTCAATATCATTTCAATATCCTTGGGATGATCTCCAGCTCTTCGGCTTTTAATGATTATGTCATCCACATACACCTCTATATTTTTGCTGATATGTTCTTTGAACATATGGTCCACTAGCCTTTGATAGGTCGCCTTTGGCATTCTTCAAACTACGGATGGTAGCAGGCTGAGTATGGGGCAGATTTTTCATTACCCATACTTGCCCCGCCAATATTTATTTACACTCACCCCTCCACCTGCCCCACTATAGGTGGGGTGGGACAGGTAATAAAATGGGATGAGTATCCATGGGTATACCTATTTTTATTTTTATTTTTTCTTTAAAAAATATTTAATATTAATTTTTCATATATATATATGTATATATATATATATATATGTATATATATATATATATATGTATATATATATATATATATGTATATATATATATATATATGTATATATATATATATATATGTATATATATATATATATATATGTATATATATATATATATATATATATATATATATATTCATTTATATTTATTTTCTACATATTTATACAATATAATTTATCTTTTACATAAAAAATAAGCTATAAATTAAAAATGATATATCAAATATATATATATAATAATTAAAAAATTAAAAATATATATATATATATATATTATATATAATCAAGGCGGATTCGGGGCGAATTATAGTATTACCCACCCCGTCCCTTACCCGATTTGGGTTTTAATTTTTAAACCCTCCTCGCCCCATTTAATAAATGGGATGGGTATTCCCCGCCCCTTTAAGGACAAGACAGGGAGGGGCAGGTACTCAATAGGGTAGGCTAAATTGCCATCTCTACTTCAAACTGAAGGGCATCATTCCATAGCAAAAAGTTCTTTGATAGGCTACAAAGGTAGTTTTTTCTTCATCCAATTTGTGCATGTGAATTTGGTGGTAACCTGCCTTTGCATTGAGAATAGAGTATAGCTCATGCGCGGCTATAGAGTCCACTAGCTGATCAATGCTCAGTAAGGGGTAGTTATCTTTTAGAAGGCCTAATTTAGGCCTATAAAGCCTACACACATCCTAAATGAGCCTTTGGCTTTTTAATAAGAACTACATTCACTAACCATTATGGATAATGTACCTCCCAAATCACTCCTGCATCAAGCAATTTCTGGACTTCCTTAGTTATGGCGATCTATTTTTTAAGGGAATGCTTTCTCTTTTACTTGACCACTGGCTTAACTGATGTATCTATGCTGAGGCGATGGGTGATTACCTTATTGCTTACCCCTACAAAGTCTTTAGTGTCCTAAGCAAAGGGCTTATTATCCCTCTTCAACATTTCAGTTATCTTTGTCCTAATCTCTTTTGTTGGGGAGGTTCCTATTTAAACCTTTCTCCTCTTTTGTAATTTTGTATTTACCACCTCACCACCCCCCCCCCCCCCCCCCCCCCACTTTGACTTTCTCCTCCCTTACCAAACTATTTGCAATCTCCACCTGCAAGGTAGGAAAGACCCCCTTTAAGGCATTAAAGTAGGTCCTCCTTGCCATCTCCTAGTAACGTTTCACTACCACCAATCCCCTTAAGGTCGGTATCTTCATTGTCAAGTACCTAATGCAAGTGGCGTCACCAATGGCATATAGGATCAGTCGGTTGATAATTGTGTCATAGGCAACTGGTATATTTGATACTATAACCTATGAATTCCTTTATTATATCTCCATTCCCTAGTTCAACATCCAGTACAATCCACCCTTTCATAGGCACTATCTTCCCTCCTAAGCCCATTAAGGGCGTGGATACTGGTTTCAGGTTCTTCTTTATTAGCCCCATTATGTTGAACACAGTCAAAGCGATCATATTAACTACACTCCCTTCGTCTACTAGCAACTGCCGAGCTTGGTAATTATTCAGGTGACCAGAGACCACCAAAGCATCATTATGAGGCAAGCTTATCTCTCCCTTATCTTCCTTAGAAAAAATTATCGAACCATAATTTTTTTCCATTGTGCTGGAGGTAATGACTGAATAGACATCTCTTATTTCTCTCTTTCTCCTGGTGGAGCTATCACCTCTTGAACTCCTACCAAGTATGATATTGATCTCCCTAACTCTTTCTCTCCTCCTCCTCTTCTATTCGGGTTCCTGTGGTTTGGTTCTTTCTTGGGACCTTTCTCTTATTTCATTGTTATCCTTGCAGTGGATAAATTTCCTAATCCCACGTACTCTTTTTGGATCAACTTCTCTATTTTTTCCTTTAAATGCAAGCAATCATCCTTGTCATATCCCTTATCTCTGTGGAACTGACAGTATTTGTTATCATATCTTCTTCTTGCTAAAGCATTACTCATCTACATTGGCCATTGAACTTTTTTCCTTATTTCCTTAATCCACATTAGGATATGGCTCCATGCAGCAGAAAGTGGGGTGAACTGTCTATATCTTCTATCCGACCCATGGTCCCTTCTGCTTCCATTGTCATTACAGCCATGGAACTGGTTTTGGTGATCTCCTTGCCCTTTGTGAGACTTTTGTCTCTAGGTGAACTCCCTTATCCCATCATTGATGCGAATGTGGATTAGGGTAATAACCATTAGGGCTGAGATTAATTATAGGGGTTTAGATAGCAGTTCCTTCCCGAGATCTAGATCTAAGGTTTTGTTAAGCATTGCCATATAAGCAATATCTATGTTTAAGTCCTTAATCTAGATCAACTCTCTGTTGAAACATTCTATATGTTTTCTAAGGCTTTCACCCTCTCTTTGGACTATGGTGAATAGATCGATAAAGATCTTCTTGGGTGTTATTAAGGCAATTAATCAAGCTTGGAAGAGGTTGGACAGCTGGAAAAAGGATGTGATGGACTTTGGAGGTAGCGTTTGATACTAGTCTTAGGCTAGGCCTTTTAGTGTGGTAGGGAAGAGCTTGAAAAGGACATGGTCTTAGTGTGTTTGACCGTTGATTAAGGTTCAAAATGTGTGTATGTGGCTTTTACGACAAGTAGATAAGTCATAAGGCTGCATGTGAGTGGCGATTCGAAGCTTAGGGGGGTAATTCGCTATGACTATATTGTCACACAGAGGGGAGTCTGTTCGTAACACAAAATCCATCTTATTAACTTTTATCACAATCTTCAACATAACCTCTCTAACCTTTTTCTCCAACTTAGCAAGTCATCTTTATCATCCAGTTCATCGTTAAACCATGGTTCAATCAAGTCGTCTTGAGAGGTCTTCTCCAAGCTCAAGGCTTTTCTAGCATTCAATTCTATAAGATCGCCAAGGGTTACAACTTACTTTTGTTTGTTTGCAATATGAGGATCAAGTTGTGGGGTGGTAGTGGTTGGTGTTTGAAACTGATAAGCTATTAACTGCTTGAGTTCTTTGAGTTGGGTGGTGACTTCTATGAGGGCAGAAAGAAGGGTTTGTGAAGTGGCAGGGTTATTTAAGTCTGGGGGAGGAGCATTCAAGTTGAGAATTGGTAGAGGGATCTGGTAACTGGGTTGCTGTTGTTGGCTGTCCTCATTTTCTGGATACATGGGGAATAAATTAGTGGAGTTGGGATCCATGGGGATGTCAAAGAGAGAGTATCTATCTAAAAATCTAAAGTTGTGGTCTACACTCACCACACCAAATGATATGAGGTTAACCACAAAACCACAGCTCTTGGATCAGTGTCGGACTGTAGTGGTCTACAAAACAAAGAGAACAAGCGTTCATGCAAACTGCTTGAGCGAATACTCTAATAGTTAAGTTAGTAATGCTTATCAAAAGAAATGATATTTGAGTATAGAAAGTGCTTAACCTGCACATTGGAACGTCCTAGGATATTTATAGGAGTTTGTCTTGAGGATAAAGTCCCTAGAATCTAAGACCACTGAGTGGCCAGGTGGTGGATAAAGTGCTCTCTATAATTTTGGAGGTGGAGAACGTGGGTGAGAGCCACAGAGCATCAACAGTCATTATGGAAGATCCGTAAATCTCCTAAGTCCAATAAGAGGTAGCTTGCCAATTTGTACCTGGAATGATGCTTTGCTTGGTAGACAAGCTCCACTAAGCAAGCTACCGGCGACGTAGATATATCAGAATGCATTAATTACGATTTCATAGCTAACCACTATAAAAATTTGTATAAACATTAAATGATTATATATGTTAGAATAAATATTAATTAAAATGACTCGCTATAATAAGTTAAACAAGGGATTAAGATTCTCTCATATATAATGTGAACATGATATGTTATGTGTATAATCTCTACCTTTAATTTTAAATCAAATGGTTGAAATTTTAATAAAAATTTGAAGTTAAATTTTAAGAAGTAGGTAGTTATTTATTGGATAACAAATTTTAAACATTGATTTTAAATTTAATGGTGAAAATTATACAAATATGACATATTATATTCAATTTAAACATGAGAAGATTTCGTTAAACAAGTTACCACTTTTAAAAACTCAACTAAATAGCTTACAAACACGACCTATAATTGCACCCAAAAAAAAAGTAATAAAAGAAGGAGAAATCTTGATACTATTCATTGAGCAAACAAATCAAAAGTAAAGTAAGGCAAAAATGAAATGCAATTAGTGTATTAAGGAAAGATTGCCGAAAAAATTAGTGTATTAAGGAAAAAATTCGAATTCGAATCTAAATTCATTATCATATTATGTATGATAATACTGTTGTTTTATATTATGCTGGTTATACTATAATTGTCAATTAATATTTACAAAAATTAAATTTATATTTTAATTATAATTTTAATATGTAAAATACTAAACTTTGGGTAGGTAACAACATCGAAGTTTATTAATATCAGCAAGTCGAATTTACACCGTTAATGGAACCGAACCAACAACCCTTCAAATTCAAATAGTAAGTGCACACGGAAACAACCAATCAGCAGCCAAAATTTCTAACAAAATTAGCAATAATGCAGATAAGTTCACCAAATTATAAAAAAAAAAAAAAAAAAAAAAAAAAAAAAAAAAAAAAGGAAAAGAAGGAGTACTTTTTATTGGTAGATTCAGTACATTTAAAAATTCCTCTTTTTATTATTGATTTTAAATGATTAAAAAACAGAAAAAAAATAATTTTTTAACAAAAAAATCCATTTGCATATAATTTTTTAAAAATACAGTGTTAATTAACTTGCAGATAAATCATCAATTTTACAACTAAAAAAATTTTTAAAAAAAATTATTTGCTAATTTTTGTTCAAAATACATGCATTACACTTGAATTTCAATTACTTTAAGCACTAAATTTCAAACTGTAGTCCTGCTACGTTAATAACCACCTCAGAATTTTTTTTTTTTTTTTTTTTTTTACTTTAGCTTTATGCCAAGCTTACAATTTATTAAATTAATATCATATCAGCAGATCATTTACAAGTTACCTTTCAAAATAACTAAAATAATAAGATTGATAATTTTTAAACTCATAAATCATCATTAATATTATTGAAAAACTATAAAATGAGTTAGAACCAATTGATTTTAACAGTTAGAATAATAATACTCGCTGATGGATAAATCATGTAGTAACCATTAAAATCATACAACTTTAATCCTTCAATTAGTATATTGTAAAATACTTTTAGTAACTAAAAATGCTACTTCTAAAACAGTGGGCATTAAAATGCTAATTATGAGAAATCAAGTGTTGATAGTGATTTATTTTATTTTCTTAAGCAACTAAATTTATATGCTTCCTTTTAAATGTAGTCTAAATATTTTCATGAGAACCACCAAACAAAAAATTGTTCCATAGTAAAGAGAGAACAAACAGCAATAAGCCAATTTCAAACTTTCAATTAGCAACCATTGGTGTATCATGATGAATGGGGGATGAAACTATCATGTGTCCCCTCACAATGTGTATAATAAAGAAACAATTGGACTGGCAGGATTTCTAATTACAGCCAACAACTACGAAAAACTACCCAAAAGACAAAATTCACCAATATGCAATCAGAATCCCGCTCTACACCTCTCACTCTATAACCTCTACTATCTACTTGAAATGTACACCAGCGCTTGGGTAATGATCGGGAAGAGCCCCATGAAACTGAACACTAAAATGCCCCCAACCACAACAGGCTACTTCTCCATTCCCTCTCATTCCCTCCTTTATCGATCTATAGCAGGGAATGATGATTCTAAGGTGGCTAGGGCTGCAGTGGATGTAATGCTACTATTATGTTGTTACCTGAATATCTTTCAGGCGAGGAGGCGATTGTGGTGGAATAGCTGAGGGAAAAGAAGCATCGTCACTGATCTGCAAGACCTTTCTTGCAGTTGCCTGAGATTCTCCATTGTCACCAATCTTTTGTGAAGAAATAACTCCAGATCTAGCTGCTTTAGAAGGGTCGCTTTTCTCAACTGATGATAAGAAATCTGTTAGGTTTGTCTGTGCCATTGCTATGGCATTAGCGAATACTCCAGCTTCCCTAAGTCCTTGGACAATGATCTACAAACAGTAAATTAAAAAAAAAAAGTTAAAGAGTGGCAGGGACACACTGAAGATGTGCTCACAAAATTAACTACTTTTCTGCTCAAGGTAACCTTGAGAAAATGGGGCAGTTACACTAACCATCGGAGCATAAATGCGAGTTAAGATGCCCTTTCTCATGAGTTTAATGTTCAGTGCTTGGTCAGTCCACACAACACGTTCTCGATACCTAATGCAATGACAATTGTAAAAGCAATAGAATTTAGGATATTGACAAATGTTACATTACAGCAAAAAAATGCTGGGTGCCCCCTGGAATATTAATAATTGCATGAATTTTGTTAAAGCATTTTGATGGAGCTATGAAAGGTAAATCAACTATCATGACTTTGATAGCACAATATTACTTTATCCTAACAACCCCATTTGGAGGTTTTTTTCTCAGAATAAAACCTCGAAGCTCCATAAGTTAAAATAACATTGAACTAACAGAACAGGACAGTAGTAACAGTTTTTTTACTGTTCTTACCAGCGAAGCATTTCGTCCTCTGTTGCAGTTGAAGCAATTATGAATGCCTGCTCAGAACAAAAAAGGATAGAGTGGTAAGCAAAATGATCCAAAATCATGTCTTTGGATGCAATGTTCTTAGAGTTCATTTGGATAGATAACCATTAGACATAATTGTGGATTTAGATTTGAGTTGTAAGTGTAAAATTCAAAAATTCAATCATTTCAAATGACTAGTGGTTCAAATGAACTCTTATTGTATTTTAGCATTTCACCATTTAGAATCATGCGATAAGTTGCACTTAGAGAAAGGGGAAAAGAATGAAATATACTAAATAAAAATTTTCCTGCTCATGCAGAAAAGGCCTTTCAAGAGTAACATAAACTACCATGAGAGTTGATTGACGATATTAAAAGCAAAAAGTTCTAAAATCCAGTCCCAAAGAGTGTGCACAACTGTGGATCAAAAAGGCAAGGCCAGTTATCGACAGTCTTTGAATGTTATTAGCAAATTTATATGTTACCCTTCTAGTTTTTAATAACCTACATCATAATTCATAATTGAGCCCAGTCAAACTGGTTGGAGTGCATGCCATAAAAATAAGGAACAAATTTATGCTGGAGAGAGTGATCAGCATACAAGATACAACAAAGTGTCAGAGTCTTCCATAGAGGCAACAAAGTGGGGTGTGTAAAATTATACTGATTGATTAATTGTCATATTACTGTGAACATCAGAAGTAAAAAAGGAAAGAATAAAAACCATCATTGTCTCCATAAGTTAGCATAATCTTTTATTTTATTTCTCACTTCTCTCTCATTCTTCCTCTCATATTTGAATAAGTGGAACTGTTCCTCAACTTGTTTGGAACTTCTGAAATAAATGAAGAATTGGTTCAGGATTCCTTAGAATTGACAAAACAGAAACTATAGACTTATTTGCTACCAAGAAACCCAATCAATTAGCCTCTAAAATATCCACAACTTAGGTTTTGATCTAACTTCGTGATGCATCTTCAATAAATGATTGAAAAACAAAATGATGATAACTATCAAAAATTGTTAGGCATAATTATGGAAGTTAATGACAAAAAATGAATGTATTTTTCCAATTTTGGTCAATTATTTTATTGCAATCCAGTGCAATAACTAATTGTGTTTCAGCAGCAGGAGGTTTCTACTGGTTTCATCCTTAGGAAAATTAAGAATATTGTTTTGTTGAAGATGTACTCTAAAAGGAGTAGCAGTAGCAGGTTTATTGATTTGTAAAGGAAATGGCAATTGATTGTTTGATGTACATAGATGATTCTTTGTTTCTTTTAGGTTGTATTTTCTTATTCAGTTTGCAAGAAGATTTCTTTTGGAGTTTTAACAAAAAAAAAAAAAAAAAACTCCAGTGCAATAACATTTTAATACATGTTTCAGTTACAGCTCCTGTTGGGGTTCCATCTCAATCCTAATTAAATCATTCAGTTGAATCCTAGTTAGATAATATCAAAAGCACACAGATAAGAGAAGTGGGGAAGGAAATCTTCTTTCACATTTCTCATTCTAATTCTATTCCACTAGGAATTCACATTAGTAATATGCCACCTAGTTGTCGTAACTACCAACCAACAGAACAAATTTGACAACAATTTGAAGCCCCAACGGAGGCTATAATTGAAAATTTTAGTAAGATTATTGCATTGAATTAGAAAATATAAAAAAACCAGCAAAAACCGAAAAACCACTCAAAATCCATCTATTCCTGGTCATTAACTCATCCTATAATGGAAGAATAAGAAGTTTTCATGGAGAAATACAAGAAAAAATAAGAAAAATAGAATAAGTGGAAATATGGAATGCAGGAAACTGAACAAGCACTTTTTCAACTAGAGACGAGAGAACAATCAACAGAACAAAAGGTAGCACACGCATGAGAACTTACAGCTCTGTCAAATTCCAACATAAAGCATCTTTTAACGTCATCCTTTGTAGGCTTGCAACCACACCGATCGCGTCTTGAAGTCAAATCAGAAAATTTAGGGTATGTGTAATGCAGAACAGCAGCCTCGTCCAATTTGATCTCACTGCCAAAGTTTACACAGAAAGGTATTTAGGTGATTGCCAACTCTTTAAGCACAAGTTTAAAAACTTCTTGATTCAGAATACATAGGTAGATAGATACAGCAATCCATGAAATGGCTAATTGATTATGACCTTTACAGGCAATAATTGCATGTAATAAAAAATATTCTACAACATTCATTCAACTAATTGCAAATTCATGTATGTACCGATGCACATAAACAGACAAAGAAGGAATTATTGGGTAGGACAGGAGCACCCTCTCTCCTACTCACATTGGGGTGGTACCCATATGAGGGGATCCACATGGTGGTGTCCACCTCAATTTGAGTGGGACAGAGACCTGCCTAATCATTTTCCCACATAATGATACATCTTTATGCAAACAACATATAGATAGCATGCACATAGAAGGACTGAGATTTTAAATAGAATGACTATACTTTGGAGTCTTCATATAATTATGCCATCTATGTGCACCATTAGGACGAAGATGATCTTGAATTCGAGCAGCTGACTTTCCATTTCCATATGTAAGAAAATAGTTTGGATTACCACGAGTTGCCTCCTTATAATTGCCAAAGTATACATCTTTAGGAAGATGATCATAGTTCTTCTTGAACATTGAGACCTATGTGAACAACAAATAAAGAATTTGGAATTAATGAAAAATGAAAAATAAAATTTACAGGTGCATATGCATAAATATTAACAAGTTTCATGGGATCTAGTAAGCTCCTAGCCAAATAACACAATAAAATGTGTCCAAGTGCAAACCAAATGAACAAGGTCTCATCAAGACTTTTATTTTATTTTATTTTATTTTAAGGAATCGCATTTGCTTGCTTCCTGAAAGACATTATGTACTTAGATGTTTATCTAACAAAATTTTATGACTTGCAAAAGCCTTAACAGGCATAAAACTGAAAACTTGGAAGTTTCAAAGAAACAAATCAAATGTTCCTGAACTTGAAACCATATGAGTTATGGCGAACATTGTGGGGGGAAAGAAATAATACCTCACTAAAAGGCTCTCTGATATCATCTCGTTCAACACTACTCTCCTGAAACAAATAATGCTTCATTAAATAAGAAGAGCAAGAAGCCAGTAAACATACAGCAGGATCAGCAGAATCTTGGATGGCAAAAAACAGGTATCACATTCAAAATATTGAAGCAATCCTCTAAATCTTAATAGAAGCAGTTCTACTTACATAATTTGGAAAGATAACCATATCAACATTTCCAGGCACATCTGAAAGCAATCGTCTCAAAGAATATTCATGAGTGCCCGCTGGATGTATTAGCTCATCAGTATCAAGATGGATAATCCAATCCATACCAGCCTCCTACAGTTCAGTTGAACAAATAGATAATGCTTTCATCAGACAACCATAAACGGAAGGCTTATGCTGTATATGAGAATGTAAAAACCATACCATTGCCATGACAATGGCCATTTCCATGTTAAGGGATTGCTTGACAAACAACTCATAATTACATGGTTTGTAAAAGAAGCTTGCAAGCCAAGTCTCATTCCAGATCCGGCTGATAACAAAAAAGAGAATAGAAACATAAAAATAAAAAACATTTAATCAAATTCATGAAGTAGATAACTTGAACAGAAGAACAAAAAATTACAAGTTATATCATATAAAAGCACATAATCTCCATTTCATTATAAAAGATCACACGTTATCTATTGTAGTGTGATTAAACATTTTGGATATCAAAAGCATACAACTGTTATCATTACAATTTTAGGATTCACAAGGTTCGCTGACATTTAGTCAGCACTCTAAGAGCTCCAATGCATGTGCAATGAATACTTTTTGCCACAGTCTAATGGCTGCTATTTTCACAAGCTCTCCCATCGAAAATATAATCAAGGGCAGACAGTAAGGAACTGATTACAATCCTTGACAAATATAACTGTAGAAAATCTATGAGCTTAAGAGTGCTGAGCCAAATGATATCAATGGCCATATAAGTGGGGCTGAAACCTCATATTGCACAAAACAGATTGGCCTGTGCTAAGGCCCAATCTACTCCACATATATTCCATTTTATATTCTTATACTTTTTCTATGTGGGATTATATTTTCCAACAATAACCATGGCAAAGCATATGATATGAAAGAATACATCAAACCCAAAACTCTTATGGGTAAAGTCAGTAAGGAACCAATCAAAATACTTCTGATTAAAGTTTTTGAATTTTACAAGAAAAGAAGAGTTTTATCTTTGCACAACAAGATTTTCTGACTCATGAATACATTGTATATCAAGAGACAAATTTGAACCAACACACTTTCAGTTTAGCTTCATTGAATAATAATACCCAAGATGAAAGTGCACTGACCTCCTAGCTTGTTGTTCCTCTAGTTCTCTTGTTCTGTATATAACTTTCACACCCTGAAAAGACACAAATATTCCATGACAACAGTAGGTTCACAAGACCATAAACAAGAAAGCAAAACAACTATGTTGAAACATGCAACAGAGGAAGAGTATAACAAGTAATGAGATTTCAAAACACTGGGGACAGAGAAGAGGAGATTTAGACTCACTGGAATTGTTTCCAGAACTTTAGATACTTTCGGAGAGGCAGCTTTCCCTTCCACAAAAAGGAAAAAGGTTGAAACTCCAATAACCTTGTGATAAAATATCCATGGTAAAGTCTGTTCTAAGCCTGCAGAAGTGCTTGTAATTATACTTATCTGGAATGCAGCAAAATTACAAATGAAAAAGGGTCATAATTCTGAAATTTTCATTTTTCTAATAAAAAATTCAAACGAATCACAGAGAAAATGAATAAGTGACGAATGCATTGAAAGAAAAAACATATGAGAAAAAAAATACCACAGTGAGCAGAAAAAGAATTATCATAAGTATATATACAAAATCTTTTGAATTGGTATTAAAAAAATCGTATAAACTGCCAGCCAAGCTGTTGAAATAATTGTAAAAATGAATACAGTGGACTAAGCAAAATGGAAAATATGGAGAATATTCTGACTTGCAAATCAGGTTGATATATAATAGAAGCAAATGAACAAAGCTGACATTAGCTAAAAAAAAATAATAATAATAACTTCAATTAATCGTCATTTTCATAGCTATATATAGATACAGGATCCAAATCCAAACCCGAAAAACCGATTAACCAAACGAAATTTAACGTAAACAAGTATTTGTATATGCAATGCAACATACCCATCAATTATCAAAGATCAATCCGAAACAGTCATGAAAGACCCATGTATCTAAAACTCACCTTGGGCTTCAGATCGGACCCGAAATCGAATTTCCAATTCCTATAATAAGGAAACGCTGGGTTATGGTTCGGACCCAGAACATCCGTACAACCAGAATCCTTTCTCCTAGATTTAGAGGAAGAGCCAGAGGAAGCAATTGATTCCATGCCGGGAAACTGATGGTCGTACGGCGACCAGCGAGAAACAGGGTCGGTTAATCCGCCACGCCATTGAAGAACAAAAGCGAAAGCAGCAAGAGTTAAGGGAAGGAGAGTGAGGAGCAATAAGAGACGGGAAGTGAAGGTTTGAGAAGAAGAAGAAGAAGAAGAGTGAGAAGAAACAGAAGAGGAGGGTCTTGAACCCGCCATGAGAGATTGGAAGGAGCAAAGAGAGATTGAAGCATATATATAAATTTATTTATATAGCAATGTGAATATTAATAAATATATGTACAGATTTAGAGAGAGAAGTTGAAACTGAAAATGGCTGAAAGAGCCTCTGAACGATTGATACAGAGGAGCCGTTTTGTCGTTAGTTGTAGTCATCCCCGTCGTTCAGGTGGCTTTTTTTTTTGTTTTTTCTTTTTTTCTTTATTTTTTTTAAAAAATAAAACTATAAAGTAATAAAACAAATAAAAAAAGTTATAAATTTTTTCTTGTGCATGAGACCAATTTTTTTATTATTTTTATTACACATTAAACAAAGAAAGGTCCTCTCGAAATTATAAATTTTTTTAAAAATTTGATCTTTCAATGATTAATTTTCTCTACAAACATTTTCTTTGCAAATTGGGCTCGAAGTTGTACTTATAATAAAAAAGAAAATTTTATTAAATTTTAATTTTTAATATGGTTCGTAATAGTTAATTATTAAATTTTAATTTTTATAATGTAAAATTATTTACTAATTAAATAAAAAAATTTAATGGGTATTCATTTTTTTTTTTTTTTGCTTGAAAATGAAAAATAGGCATGTAAATATGGATGTATATGGAATGATTTTTTTTTTTTTTTTTGAATTGGAATTGAACTTATTAAGTTACTAATTTGTATTTGATTTGATTTCCATTTCTAACTTGTATGTTATAATTATAATGCTTCCATTTTATTTTGTTCTTTCTTTCTATGCAAATAATTGCCTTTTAAACTTTAATTAAGAATATTAATAGTGTTTAATAAAATTAAAAATTTAATCAGTTGAATTTTAAAAGTTTAATAATAAAATTAATTATAAATTAAAATTATAAATTATTTAATAGTTTAATATCTCAATACATGTTTATTATTAATTCTAAGTTAAATTTTTTAATTATTATGCTCTTCATATAGTAATTTTTTGTGAAATGTTTTGTAGGATTTGGAAGGCTATTTATTTTATTTGTTTTAAATAATATATATATTTAAAAAATTAAAAAAAAATGTGAAAGGAAGATTCAACTTTCTCACCTAAAATGTATAAAGTAGTCTCATTTTAGTATTACTATGCGTTTGATAGGTTATAATAAAATATAATATAATATAATCAAATATTTTTTTAATGAAAATTTATATTAAAAATATATTTAATTATGTTATATTATATGTTATTATAACCTATCAAATATATCTTAATGTCTTAATTTAACATTAAAGTGAGATTATTTTAAAAATAGATGTTAAGATCTGAGTTTTACTAATATTAAATTTCTCTTTCCTCGATGCTAAAAAAAATTCTCATTAAAAAAAAAAAGTTTAACTTGCTAAGTGAATGATTAATATTTTGTTTGGCATGAGAGATTTTGAATTCATAAATTTAGTTAAAATCTATGGATTTTAACAAAATTTATAGATTTAAAAACTCAAATATCATATTCATTTTTTAAAATTTTAGAGCATGATAAATTTTAATAAATCCGTGGGATGTAACTCAATTTTTTAAACCAAACAAAAGATTGAATAATAATCTATGAATTTTATGAAATTCAACACTAAAATCTTTCAAAACAAACGAGGCCAAAAAAACTTACTGAGTGAAATCGGGATGAAATTAAAATATTCAAACACTTTGTAAAACAAATTTATATTATTACATTTTTCAAAACATTTTATAGAAAATTAGTATATGAACCAAAAAAAAAAAAAAAACACATTTTTAATAATAAAATGGTAAACAACTTTTTTAATTGCTTTGACTTGACAAGAATTTATTGATAAAGCTCATTATCTTCCAATAAATAACTTTAATTTAACAAGAATTTATTGATAAAGCTCATTATCTTCCAATAAATAACTTCTTATCAAATGTATTTCTTGATAAATAATTGTTCAAAACATATTTCTATATTATAAAGAAAATAAGCAATTTTCAGAATGAAAATTTAATAAGATATTAAAGGAGGAAAGCTAAATAAGCATTTTTTGAATCAAGTTCTATCTCTTATATTTCCAAAACACCAAACATAAAAAATCAAACCATATCTTACTTTCTATAGAAGTATATGCCTAATGTGGTAAAACTCATTTCTCATAAATATTTTATTTTTTTAGATGACATAAATATTTTAATTCAAACTTCAATAGAGATATTATAGCAAAGAATAATCTAGATAATAATTATCCATCTCAATGACATTTGGAAGTTTTGGTGAGTGTAAATTAATGTGTAATGTACAGAATTGTATTATTAATTAAGAGCTAAATTTGGTAGGAAAAAAAAAAAAAAAGAGAGAGAGATTTGAGATTTATTATGTTATTTATTAGTGGATTTTATTTTCTCATGCTCAAGATTTTATGCTTTATTTTATTACTTTTGTTTAATTTTAGGTTTTAAGAATTAATGCGCATATCAATTTACTCTATTCATCTTTTTAAAAACAAGATAATTTTAAATAATACAATTACGTATATTAAAATTAAGGACAATTATGTAATATTTTTTTATATGATGTATTTAATTATTTTTATTAATATTTTTACTGTATACTGTGTTAAAATTATATTAATTTGAGTCAATTTGTTGACATAATTTGCATCACCTAATTTTTTTTTTAAAAATATTAGCAAAATTCCAATTATAAAAAATTTATAAATAATCCTTCAATAAATATTTTTTTTAACAAAAAAAATTCATGTATCGATTGAATTGTCTCCTTTAATAGGTGAATTGATATCTTAGGTCACTTCAATATACAAATTTACAACTATTTGCTTTATAATGATATTTACATTTATTATTAATACAGAAAAAGAAAATCTTTAAAAATTTCTTTCAAGAAGTCTGAAATTAAATGTTGGATTTGGAGAGAAAAGTTTATGGAAAAGGAGACTTATTTTTATTATATTTCACTTGTATATTTTATACTAAAAAAATTACAATTTTAAAAGTAAATAAAATTAAATACCTTAATTTCTAAGACTCAATTTCTATTATTAGATGTTTGATTGATAGTTTTATCTATAATTTAAAACTTTAATATTTTCAAATTTCAATAATATCATTTGATAGGAAAGCCAATAGAGACTATTTAAAAGAGTTAAGAAGATAATTTTAATTGACTTTCGAAGAAAGGTGTAATATAGAGATTTGAGTGGTTAATAATCATTATGCTTATTCCAAGAAAAAGTAGTATATTAAATATTAACCATACATTATTAAAATTTATTTTAAAGAAAATTTGATTTTTTTTTATTAAAAAAAGTTTATAAATTATTTTTTAATAACATTTAAAAAGATTTTAAAAAATATCATTTTTCTAACGTTATTTCCAGCAAAATATGGTTATAAAATGGTTATTTCTGACAAATAAAATAAAATTAATATAAAAAATAATAAAATAAAAAAGTAAAAAATTTTGATAAAATTATAAAAAAGTGAAAAGGTAAAAATTTTTGATAAAATTGTACTTCATTACAATATTATTAATCAAATTGATAAGTCAAAACTTTTACATTTCACTCGTTTATTTACTCGTTAGTTCTTATATTAATGCCAAAGGGAGAGAGGGAGAAGAAGTAAATGGAGTGGGTCTCATAGTAAAGATAGAAAATGAGAGAAAAGAAAATGGCTTGAAAATTTTTATTAAAATTTATGAAAATTAAATTTTTAATAATTTACATGAATTTCAAAAACATTTCACCCATTTTCTTTCCAAAATTAGAAGAAAATGATTTTGAAAATTTTTTTGAAGAAATTTGTGTAAATTATTAAAAAAAAAAAAAAATTAATTTTCATAAATTTAAAGAAAAAATTTTCCACCCATTTTCTTTCCTCTCATTTTCCATGTTTTCTCTAAACATAGCCTTAATTATAGACAATATAAAGTATGTATAGAAACCACATCTTTAGATTATTATCTTTGCATTGTCAATTTTAGTTACTATTTCTTTTATGGATGGTCAATTCATACATCTTAACATTTCATCATTAAGTCGCTTAATAATTGATGAGTACTATTCAATTTAAGTTTTAAAAGGTATATACTAAAATGTTGATTTTAATAACTTAGTTCTATTTTATTTTAATTTTAATATTATTTAATTATTTCAATTTAATTTTTTTTTAATTATTTAGTTCTATTAGGTTTAATTATAATCATTGAACTTATTTCACTTGTCTCTAAATTTCAATTTGTCTTAGCAAATCCCTCAATTTTATTATTAGATTTGGATAATCCAAAATAACAATTGATCTTTATCAAAATTTTAAGTTATTTTATGAATAATAAATATAAATTAAAGTGTAATAATGGGGATTGAAATTTAATGATAAATAACCATAAATAATGAAATTAAAACTCATACAAGTGGCAAATAACCTTAGTGGAACACAACATCCAGAAGTGGATAAACAAAGACACAAAGCATCATCACCTTTGCTTGGATCCTGACCACCAAAAACCCATTATCTTGATGATCACTAGCCACTTGAATCAAACGACCTTTATATCCACTTCTACAATTTTTTCTTAAGATAATGTGATTGTCAAATACCATTAGCCTTGCTCTAATTATTTTTCCCTTTGAATATTTTTCTGTCTCACTTTGATCGTTGGGCTACCAGAGTAGACCAATTTTCCTCTGCCACATGTGAAAAGCAATCAACCACACTAAATGTAAGGGGTCAGGATTACCACTTGTAGGCATAGTTTACTAATACTGTATTTCTCCATTAAATAATAGACTTGCGTTTCAGTCCTTCACTTTCCAAATACTTAAAAAATATATATATAAGATTAGGATTATCATCCAATGTCGTAGAGTAGATGCCCTTCAAAATTTCCAATATACTAAAGGGGAAAGAATGGGTATGTGCAGTGGAGATAATTCCAGCTGGCATTATTGCACAACTCCAGATAATTTGTCTGTAAGTGCCTAGCAACTTCCAAAATTAGTCTGTAATTCACATGAATATTACCAGCAAAAAGATCAAATGCAGGCCTCAAATTTCCCTAGAATTTTCATCTCTGCATTCATTGAGCTCCCTAGCAATATGACATTGCGGAAGCTATAATTTCTAAAGAAAAAACATCACAATCCATTTAGTCGTGCACGATTGCCAAAAAGTGATCTTCCAAATCTGTTGAATCTATAATTACCAGGAATTAGGCATCAAAATTCGTTGATTTCCAAAGGAAATACCGAAATTTGGAAGAAAAAACGGGTTTTTTATTTCACTTTGTCAAAGAACTATCTCAAAACAATAACAATGCATATTTACATATTCAATGATGAAACCCTAAAAGAAAAAGGCCAAAATAGATGTCCAACAAAGGGCCAAACAAGAAATAGCCCAAAAAAATGCAAAAATAAAATTACAAACAAACAAAATTTTTAGGACCTGCAAAATAGTTTTCAATAGTCGAATTTTGGCCTAAAAGTGGGCTGTGATAGGTAAACCTAATCACGAATATACATCTTTGAGTGAGCTTCGATTTCTATATTGTAGGCTCAGTAAATCAACCCTAGTCAAAAGTTATGGCCATTCAAAGTTGACCTGAACGTGAGGCCCTATCCTTGTGTTCCAAAAACTATAAGGCTTGCTCATCTATCATCTGGCCCGCATCACCATACATTTAAGCAAAACAAATATTTTTGATGCTCTTAAATTTTGCATCAAAATGATGTACCCTATGCAGAAGCAGAACAAAGCTGTTATGGTAACAAAAGCTAAAGGACAATGTTGGGAATTCCAAGGGCTGCATCACACAGAATATAACCCCAAAAAAAAATCCGCTGGACATAAGCAGAATTTTTTTTTTTTTTAATTGCATCTGCAATAATCTTTGCAATCCCCTCGTTGCATTTCTAATGAATAACATCAGGTAATAATTGCTATGAATCCAAATTTGGTAATTTAAATGTCAAGACAAATGTTTCATTAATAAATTCTGAATCAAATAATGCTCTTTTAAATAATTATTATAATACAAGTAATTTGCAGAAACAAAAAATGAACCATCATGAATGATTGAACTTGAACAATAAGCATTATTAGTTTAGCCAAAGAATAAGTTATGTGATATACCTTGGCTGCTTTAAAAATGAGGGCTAAAGTCTGAAAGAATGTAATGACAAACCAAATTTTGGGCAGCCTTCTAATTTTTGTCATCTGACTCATCTCTTTAACAGCTTTAGTACATCTCCAACAAGATGCAATGATCCAGTGACAAGAACCTGTAATTCCATATCCGATGCCTGATAAGTACAAGATTTACAAGAAACTATTTTCCATACACATGCATCAGAGGGAGAGGGAGAAAAAATTAGTGAAGAAAAAAAAAATTATTCTCTCTTGGGGATTTTTATTTTCCTTTTCAACTTGAGATGATAAGGCATATTCCCATGATTCTATCTAAATCATTGATTTTCTGATGACTTACCGCAAGAGTAAGGTGAAAAACAAATTGTGTACTTTTTATGAAATTTTGGCATCCAACCAAGAGAGTTATAAAACCTGTTTTCCTATTCAGTTCTCTAAACTCCAATATGCAAATTACCCAGTGAATAGACAGGATAAAGTTTAAAAAGGAAAATGTCATTTGACATCCAGCTTTTATCCTGGCCCTAGATACACAAAATTCACCATTGAATTACAAGTTGGAAATTATTTTCACCATGCATACCATTTATGAAATGAACAAGTGATTCTGAGAGAGCATTCTTACCTGAAGTCTTAGAGTAGGGTTTTCTCTAACACAATCCCTCAACCATTTTATTGTCAATGGCAACGATGAAATGACAGTACTGCAAGCCAAATTTCCATCTACAGGATTGCAATGAGAAGAATCCTCATAAAGGAATTGACGTGGTGGTAAGGTCTCTGCAGTGTCCAACTTGGAGCTTTTGTCAAATACAACATCTGCTTCTGCATTTAATAAAAGATTTTCAGTGCTGCTCGTTGCTTGATGGGGCATGACACCAAAAGAATGCTTTCTATAACAATTTATGACCAAGAAATTCAAGTGAACAAAGCAGAAATGATGCCGAAATTGCTGAACTCATCTCCCACACAGGTATGAATGAGCTCTCCATTGGACATTAGTGTTGACAGAATAAGACAGTTTCATTTGCACAGAGAGATGACTGGCAACGTTCCGTGTAGTAGATAAGCTTTTTGAATGGGAAAAGAGTATGCACTCTATATTACGTCTCAGGACTGCTATATTGTTAGAGCCAATGATGCTGCAATATATAGCACCCTCAGCCTTCACATATCTCTTTCATTTTCTGTTCATTACTTAAATTGCTATTATAAAATGGAGAGGGGAAAGGGGAAAGAGATGATGATCATGGGCTATTTAGTGCAATATCATGCGCTTAGCAAGGTTTGTCATTTATTTAAAAATGAAAAATAGCATTGATATTCATGACTGCTGTTTATAGACAAAATAGGAAAGCAAGAAGGAACACTAGCATAAAGAAGTAATAAAAAACAAATAAGCGTTCCAGGAAGCCAAAAAAGAATACCTATGCCATGGATAATCTTCTCCCAAAGTCTCTGCAAGCTGAATTGCCACGATAAATCTCGGGTAGAGGTATCTGAAGAAATGTATGAGGTGCCAGAAGTAACCTTGCCGTATGTTGACATGCTTGGGACAAAAATGGCCTTTGAGAAATAGGTACCTGACAACGATCATATCAAGTCTTATGCTCATGCAGATATTCTGTGCAACTACGAGCCGAAAATAAAAGCAAAAATGACACGAATGTCATTCCTCAGAAAAGGAAATTTTTTGCCGCAATCTCATTGAATGAGTTCATCCCATGTCAGCAAAGTCCAAATTGACGTCAATAATAATTTTTCAAGAAATGACTCGCAGCATCAGGGAAAATTGTTTTAATGAGGTTGTCCAGTAGGAAGCATGACTTTCAAATGTCTGGTATTTAGGCCAGAGTTCTGGTATTTCATCTATCATCTCTTTCCATGTTCATTTTATTTATTTTATTGCTAATTTCTCAGAGATGACTTTTAGAGAATTAGATGGAACTAACAAGTAAAATGTAAAAGACCATGAAATTTTATGAATGGCTATGTAATAATATTTGATTCACCTTTAGAGCATAATCACATTATTATAGCATAGAAGCAGCAAGGTTGCAACCAAGACAGATTTTTATGGTTAGCTCCCAAAAGCAAGGTAGAACCAGGATTTTCAATCAAGGGGGAAAAACAATTGTTCCCACGTCAGTGCACTTGTATTCACACACACATATATAAACCTAAAAATCATACTTAATAATTGAAAAAAAAAAAAAAAGACATCAAAAAATGGAGTGAATTACAATGCAAGCCTATCATTTGAAATATTACAATTTGAACCCTAGAGAGTTTTCTTCCTCAAATTTTCATTGATTTCACTACAAAATCTTGCAATTAAAATTCTATCAAACTGAAAAGGCTGAAGTATCCAATTTTTATAAAAGAAAATGATAATTATAGTTGAAATATTCAATCTTAAATCTAAAACTTCTTAGTCCTTCCGAAAGTTTTTACATAATATTAAACTATTACATGCAAACCATATATCAGATTAAAGTCTCATTATAGAGGAAATTAAAACACCAAGCTAATTTTTCCATAAAAAAACATGTTGAGAGAATTGGGTCCAAATTGAATTCTTAAACAATATCAATGTTTTAAATGATAGGGTGATCAACCCACATTTCAGTGTTTCTTTTGTTATTAACCTAAAAAATAATTATCAAGTTGCAATACAATATTAAAAGCTCAAATATGTATGAATTATTGAAAAAAAAAAAAAAGGTGATCACTGTATAAGCACGGCAATTTATTTCTCATTCCAATGATTTTGCTAAAAATATGATTGGAGGTAGAAACAGCCAAATTAAAAAAGGAAAAAAAAAAAAAGTATACTTCCTCAAATCAACTGAAAAAAGGATTGTAGGTTGTCTCAGCTCAACTACACATTAACCCAAACTAGTTGAGGTCAACTATATGGATCCATTGTTCCAATTCTTCTCGGTTTAAAGCTAAAAAAGGGCATACATAAGGGGGCAAGAGACATTATTTAATTACTGACTTATTTTCCACAATGACATGAAGTTTAGTATTACTCTGTTAAATTTCAACACAAAGGAAAAGAGGTGATAGGATTTAAGGATTTAATTTTTCAAAGTAGAATGATGCTAATTCTTTTGTTTCAGCCAAAAGCAAGGGATATTTCCCCCCTTTATAAATAACACAGCTTCACTGCTTACCAGTAACAATATATTATATCATGATAACAAAAATCTTAAGGTACTCATGTTTTTGAGGAATATTTTAAAACAAAATGGATGATTTTTTGAACAGAACTAGAATAATATAATTAGCTCTTGAACAAGAGTTCAAAGCGGAAAATACCTGAGGAAGCACATGTGCTGACAAGCCGTGGAAGTAAAATTTGAGGATCTCTGACTTCCATGCAATTGAATAAAAGAATCTACAACAAGGCATAAATACTGATACATGAGAAGCTAATAAAAGGAAATAGAATAAATAGTTCAGACACTTAGCAAGTAAGACAGCCACAGTGTTGAGATCAATGCAAGTGAACCATGAAAGGAAAAGGAACTTCAATCCTGCTTACTAAATTTTACTAAATATAATGAATTTTACCTTCTTTGATATTGTGTCAGACTCTCTGGTGCTGCCCCTTTCATACTGGATGTAACCATTTCCCCAAACTTCCTTCATACTTTCAACTTCAACATCGTGAGACGATGATACCAACTTTGGTAATTGCTTTTTTTCTTGAACAGCATTAGAGAACCATTTGGCACAAGCCTCCATGCTCTCTGGGCTGTGAGCTCCATCCAAGTAGAAAATCAGATCTCCAGAAGAATTTCTAGCTACTGCTGATGAACTGTGGCACTTTGAAGAAGAATCATAGACCACTTGAGCCCTCCCAGAAAGATGTGCTGTCGAAAGACCTCTAACAAATGCTTCTGGTAAATTAGCTTCCTGGTTATCCTGCTATTACATTGTATAAAGTTGACCAGTGAATGGAAGAACAGATACTACCACCAATAACAACCCCCCCTCCTCCTCCTCATCCCTCTTTTATTTTATTTTATTTTTTTTTTTTAAAAAAAAAAAAAAAAAGAGAAAGGAACAAGAAAAAGACCATACTATCAATGGCTTCCATAAAACATAAGGAAATAGATCTCTAACCAAATTGTACCACATAAATCTATTAGGTGAAGAAGAAAATACGATGTCAAGCACACACCACTCACACAATACTAACTGCTCATGAATTTATATTACACAAACAGATACAGAAAAATAATAAGATCATGACTAAACATAAATCGATATGCACATGCATATGCATATATACATTTAGTGGCATGTACCTATGTGAGTATTCTTATCTCCTATTGGAACTCTAGATGGTCCACTCCATGACAATGACCAGGAAATAGATTCACATCTGAACATACAAGCTGATAGACTCACAAGATTTGATTTGAAGAATGATAAATACCAGAGTCAAACTAACATTTTGGGATAGCTTTTCCCAGTTTCCTGTCCTTTGAAGCCAGCATTTACACAGGGAAACAGCAAGAGCAGCATTTGTGAATTGATGATCACCAGACAAGCTAAGCTTTAATCCCTCCAATTTTCTGTGATCAAGAGGCTGCACTACCTTCAAGGGTACCTGCAACCAGTAAAGATAAATCAATCAACAATATCATGGGCAATTCATGAATCTATGTAAGTGCATACTCAAGCAAGCATGCCAACTTTTGAAGCTTCATTAACTAATCTTGAAAACATGATAGTTGAAGAAAGAAGCTTAAATGTAGAGGATAATGGAAAATAATTAGAATATACATATATTCTTTACGAAAACAAAATCAATTATCCTATTAGCACAAAAATCAATTGTGAAATCTTATTATCACTTATCCTGGATGAAAACTAGAAAGATGTGGAAAAAGAATTAATGGCCGGGATTGTTATGGGATCAGTCTTGCAAAGGATAGATCATGATTACTCAACAATGTATGTATTGAATCAGACTAGGATACTCCTGGCTAATATCAAAGACAAGAACTAGGATCTCACCCTAATACAGAGAACAATAGATCACGTTGGCAAGTAAAAGTGATCTAGAAATGTTTTATGACAACAGAAAATCACAAATTAATAATTGATAATATAGAACAACAATGATTACCGTCAATTCATGGGCCTTCTCATGAAGAACGTCCATTGCTTCGGAAAGTTGGGGAACCGTAAATGCAGGAATTTGAGGCTTCAGGAGCAGGGAAGACATCAATGATCAACCCAATTCAGAAAATACTTGAAAATGAATACTGCGAATTAAAATAATCAAAACAGAAATATGGCTATAAATAATCTTTATTAATTAAAATCACATTCTCGCTAGTTCTAGCTTCTCTCGAGTTCAATACCTTGAAAATTCCAGCCTTGTGCGAAGCAATCTGTCCAATTGTATTACCTGCATGACAGGATGGTGACTACATCATTTAAAGAAATCATTTACCACTTTCTGTACCTCATATTCAAATTATGATGCACAAAATCTTGGAAAAAACTAAAAAAATATTTGCATGAATTCTTTGTAATTGCAGTGAAGCCCCATTCCAGCTAATAAAACCGAAAAATAATTGTTAATAGGAAAAAAAAAAAAAAAGAAACAAAAGTAAGCCACTAAGATAAATTTGCACCTACAAATTAAAACTTAATGAAAATTGAGAAGGAAAATATATGAAAAAATTGCATACCGAGTGACTCTGTATGATCCATCCCCAAAGATGTAATGCCACAGACAACAGGATGTTTAATCTGCAACAATTTATCAACAAAACTATATCATCAACCAAAATTCATTACCACTGACCTCATTTTCTCCTTCGTCTTACAATCTTCATCATAAAAGCTAAACAAAATAAAAAACTTTCTCTGCTATAACACATTTATTGGAATTGTGAATGCATATTGAAGGGCCAAATAATTGGGATAAACTCGACAATAATCAATATAATGGAAGAAGAGAGCATACCACATTCGTTGAATCCGTTGTTCCACCAAGACCAACTTCAATCACAGCAACATCTACCTGTAAAAAAAGGAAGGAAAAGCAGTATGAATAACTCGAACAGGACCACAAACTGCTCAGTTAGAGTGACATAGGTATAACGTTAATTGACTGAGAAGAAAGAAAGGAAAAGCAGTATGAATAACCCAAACAGAAGGACGACAAACTTCTCCATTAGAGTGACAGGGCATTAGAATAATTGACTCAGAAAATTTTGCATAGAATTTGAGAACAAAAATGTAGTAAGGACATATACTTATGGAAATGATGGCAATGAAAGATATTACTACCAACAAGAATTGCTACTTGATACATAATTTAAATTGACAGGTTGACAAAGATTATTCTTTTTATTAATTTTACCAAAAATGAGTTTTTTTCTATGGTGAGTACAATGTTAACTGCTCATAATTAAACCTGAGACAGAAAAAAATCAAATAGAGACCATAAAAGAGAGATCTCTATTTGATATGGCATCAGTAGATGATAAGCAAAACACAAACACATGTACATAAGCACACAAAAGAACATGAGAGAGAGAGAACTGACAGATGATCAAACACTTCAGAACATGATAGCACGTTAGAAATGAATGGCTATGTTGACAAAAGGAAAATGTTGGATAAACAATAGAACACTATTTGGAGGGCACAAATTGATTACTGGGCAGCACTAGAGTTTCTGAGTTCTAGCATAAAGGGTAAACTAGTGCAGCTCAAAGGTGAGAATTTGAGAAGTTACTAACAATTAGTACTGTTCAATATACATTAACTGAAATCAATCCAGAGTTATCACATAATCTTCCATCTGCGCATCATCACATTTCAACAATATAACTTCTAGTCCTAGCTAGCCTTATCCTACGAATGGACTAGGGAATAATGTTCTTGGCATACGGAATTTGCCAAAATATGAAGAGATCCCTATCACCTTTAAAGTCCTGCTCCTTTAGTCGTATTGACAAGTATATGTAAAGAAAAAGTCAGATGAGCTTGAATGCTTAATGTATATGCTAGACTAGTCATTACATCCACTTGAATGCTTCAACTAAAAATGAGGAAACTTTATTGCAAGTTGAAGTGTGTAACCAACCTGTTCACAGACAAATATTTTGAATGCCAATACTGTGAGAAATTGAAACAGTGGGGGCATTGGGAGGTCCTCAGTTATATGTTCCTGAATCAAAATAATTAACTTGCAGCCATTTATAGATAGAGTATCCATATAAGAACCACTGCGAATTACAAAAAGGATGGAATAGTAGTAATAGTACCTTCAGCTGATTCCAGCAATCCCAAAAATACACTAAAAATTTATCTTCAGATATGTCCAATCTGCAAAAGCAATTCAGGGTCAGACATACAACAAGTTACCAAAGATAAACATTCAAGTTAACCAAGAAAATGGCTATTCGTTTGAACAACAAATAGCTACAAACACAACAGCCTGCCTAAATCTGATTCATGTGAATGAACTAAACTCCCATACATCTCAAAGGATTATGTTTGTACTTCCTTATATGATGAAATCAAAGACTAACCCATCTATACGGAATCTTTCTCTCACATCAATTAGGTGAGGGGAAGTAAACAGCCCTGTTCGAAAGCCACATTCTCGTAAAATAGCTTCACAGAATGTGCATGTTGAACCCTGAAATTTAAGTCCATCAAAGGAAGAATAATCCATGTTAAGGAACAAGTGCAATAAAATTTCATCACCTGTTTAATACACTTTTAATAACATAAGCCTCAGATCAAAATCTGATAGCACACACATGGGTAGAAGATGTGCAACAAGGATAGAGATGTTTCCTTTTATTTTATTTGTCTTTGATTTCATCACCATCTGATTGTTAATTTTTTTTTCCCCATCAGCACTCATATGCCATTCAAGCTAAATTTCAGAAATGTAATTGTTTGGAATAAACTACAATAAAATGTTTGACCTGAACGCAGCAGTAAGGTCCAAATGAGATGTCAACAGGGTGTAAACAATAAGTATATAATCTGGTCAACTTATTAAGAACATATTTAAATTGGGACTGTACCTTCCCTTTTGTTCCAGCAACATGGATAATCCTGAGCCCAGATATATGCTCTTCCAAGTCCAGTATCTGTAGAGAACCATGCATGATATCTTTTGACCTCAGAAAATTTCTTTTAGGACAACAGAAGAACAAAAATGGGTAAACAATTTCCAATCTGCTGTATTACAAATAAGAAACTTAGAAGAACACTTTCTTCTCTCATAAACAGGAATAGGTTCATATTAAAGATGCAACACAAATGAAGCACTTGCTTCCCATATACAATGTCAAGTGTCAACCAAAAATAAAAAAAATAAAAAAAAGGAAATAAAGCATAATGATTCAACCAACAGAAAAGGGAAGTGGGCAATCATAGTATTGTAAAAAGACAGAAATATGATAACTTGTATAGACCAAATGATTGTTATTCCCTTGATTATGTACACTTTGAGCATTTCCAAAGCACTGGAAGAATCATGTAATATTACCTTTAGATACATCTGCATCCTTTCTAATTTTCCATATTTTCCACCAATGGATGATGGGGTTCCACGTTTCTGACGTGTAATTAGAGAGGAAAGTGATTCCATGGCAGCTTCATAAGAATTTGAAAGAGGCAGATCTTGCAAGTAATCTTGGACAGCCACATTGCTTTCTGTTTTTTCCATGACTTGATATGACACCGTTTGATACTTCAAACCTGAAAATTAAACCAACATAGAAGTTCTAAAAAAAACTCACAACTGACATTTGATGCCCAGAATCAAGACCAAAACTATCTCATATCTTATTTTGTTCTAATGTTACTTGAGTTACAGTATTTCTTGTTTTGGTAAATTGTGACTATATAAAGTATGTAACTTTGACTTTACCTTTTGCTTGGGAATATAGTTTCCTATGTCCAGTCAGATAATGTGTGTCCACACAAGCTGGATAAAAAGAATAGTTCCATGGTGTCCTGACAGGAAATCGATATTCTCTCTTGTGCAAGTCTGAATCTCTAATTATCCCACACTTCAGGCAACTGTTTGTATAAACAAACATAGGAAATATCAACCCTGCTGCGAAAACAGGGTCAGTTGTAAGTAAAACAATAGAATCAACAAACGAATCAAGTGTATCATGTGTTCTCTCAATACATAGCAAAGAAGACCTTATGTCAATGAAAAACTGATGCTGCCCACAAGTAGCTAGTTATCAATAGGTAATGAAATTATTCATCATTAATTAAAAAAAAAATGGTCACATTTAAGAAATATACATCGGAACCCCTTGGTTGACAAAGACAATAAATAGCAGTGGTTTTTCTTTTCATTTGATTCCTGGTATTCACAATTGCTCTCCTCTATCTTTTTCATGAGCTCTAATATGACCAAAATTTCTTTGAACAAAGATCACATTTAAGAAATATACATCAGAACCCCTTGGTCGACAAAGACAATAAATAGCGGTGATTTCTAAATGTTCTTCAGGTCAATTCTGAAGACACACATATAATCTTCTTTAGAAAAAGTTATCTCTCCACAATTTTTCATCTTTATTTAAATGTAATATCTGATTGAAGCCAAAAAGACTCCTCACATGAATTTCCAAGGCAATGTCCAGCTCAATGTGTGAAGAAAAGGTCCTACTTTCTATCACAATAAAATTACATATCCCATGTCCAGTTCCTAATTGGTCTATCCTCAAATCACCTAAATAAAACTTTTAGAAGAAAGAAAAAACTAGTATAAATATACATTTATCAGGTAATTCAATTTCTCATTCTTCAATGCTTAGAATCAAAAACTCCACAAATATCAGATCAAGCAAAAGCAAAAGCAAAAGAAAAATAGTTTCTGCTAATAAAAATAAAGACACCTAAATCCCAAATGAAAGAAAACTAAACAGCTAGCATTCCCTAATTTCAATACCCAAGAAATTACACTAAGTAAAACAACTAAATTAGGTAAACCAGGATACCAGAAAACAAAATAACAAATACCCGGAACTTATATCTTTCCTTTTCTTATATTTTCTTGGTAGCCAAACTGAACAGATAAATAGAACCCTTGAAAAGAAACAAATAAAACAAGAAAGAATTCATATGTTTCTATGTATGAATATATATATAAAGGAAAAAAAAAAAAGACTTACTAAGGAAATAGCCATAGTATTAAGCAGTTGAAAATTGTTTCCTTGCTTCTCAGACCTGTCTCCTACTTTTGTGGCTGTGACTATAGGGTCTTGTTCTCCGTGGCCTTTAAATAATTTCATTTATTTTATTTAAATATTCTCCACTGCAAAATTTGGAGTGAGCTACACGCGATAATGATTTTAGGGTTTGTTGGCCTGGCCTCTACGTCTTAATTATTATTTTATTTCTCAGTTTTTTCCCTTTCTATCAATTTATTTTTTTTGCCAAAGCCTTTTTTTTATCAAACTTCTCAATTTTGTAAGAGTCACTTATATATTATTTAATTAAACTGCAGTATTAATAATTATTATTATATTATTATTATAAATTAAAATATTAAATTTAAAATAAATAATTTTATAATTTAATTAAGATTAGAATTTAAATTAATTTTAAAAATTATAAATATATAAATTAAACTGATTGTAATAATAATAACATGCTATTTGAAAAAGAAAAAAAATCCTAATATCATAAATCTGTCTCTGCAAGAATTATTGACAAAGAAAACAGACCATATAAGTAGTTGTTTGGAAAACTATTCGTCATTATCAAATAATTTTATTCAAAAGTTGAATTTATATAAAATCACCCAATTAATTTTTTCCTATGATTGCATTTTTTGTAAATATATATAATATCTTTTATTATTTTTCAAGTAATTCATATAATAAATTTGACTCGTATATTTTTTTATATATTAGATTTTTTTTTAAATATTAGAAAAAAGACTTTACGTTAATTATAAAATATTTATACAATTTTTTTCTTAATGTGGTAAATTTAATACCACATATGTTGAGGTTAGAGAAAGAATTTTAATTATGATTGTGTGAAGCATATGTAAGCAATTCAACATTTACATTTAATAGACCATTTTTAAAATTAAAAGATAATTTATTGTAAAAAATGAAAATTTTAATTTATTATTAGTTTTTAATTTTTATTTGATTATATTTTCATTAAATTTATTATATTCTATTAAACAGGCACATAATTTTATACTATTGTATACTATTGTTTTTTTTTCCTTTTCATTTTATTAGTATTGCTCATGAGTTTTTTTTTAGATATTTCATTTTATTTGGAGATTTAAAGTAGCATCTAATTAAAAAAAAAAAAAAAAAAAAAAAAAAAAAAACCTCTATAATAAACATAAACATAAATCATTGAAAGTTTAAAAATCAGTATATCAAAATATAATTTAATGATAAATACATATTTCTCGATTCCTTCAATGAAAAAAAAAAAAAAAACCTTAAAAATCCAACTTGAAATATAAAAAGATATTGCTTAAGGCTTTCAATTATTTTGGTTCAAAAACATGTGCTCCATTCTTTTTGGGTTTTACTTCACATTTTATGGAAAATAATTTATTCATTGCAAGAATGTGGTTGTATAATGGCCAGCTGTTATTTGTTTACCATTATTATTATTATTCACGTTTTTGTCACAATTACAAGAATACAATTTTTTTTTTTTTATAAACAATCTAATGTTAAAAAATAATTTAGAAGATGCAATAAACAAATCTGATTTTGATTACTAATATATGATTAGTGATTACCTTTTTTTTTTTTTAATTTGCACATTAAGATTATCAAATTTCTTTTTTTTTTTTATGTCGCTGCACGCTAATTTTTTTTAGACATAATTTATTTATTTGATATATCTATTTTATATAAACGTATAAAAAGAGAGTAAGCAAATTGATATAAGAATCATCACTCAATTTTTTATAATTATGCAGTTATGATGAATAATATGGTTAGTTATTAACTAAATAACATAATTATCTATTATATATAATTTAAATAAGAGATGCTGAATTCAATTAGAATAAAAAATAAAATAATTATTATTTAATAAATAATTAATTATATTACAAATTTTTTATAATTATTATTTAATTTGTATTATTTAATTTAATTTAATTTGAATAAAGAAATAATGAATTTAATTTGAATAAAGAAAGAATAAAGTGATTATTATTTAATATATAATTAATTATATGTAATTTAAATAAAAAATTCAATTAGAACAATTTTTTTTTATATTTTTTCAAATAGCAAGATACTTTTTGAGTAAACTTTTTAATATTCAAAAAAACATTAAGAAGTTTGCTCAAAAACTTCTTAATATTTGATAAAATATTTTTTTTTAAAAGTTGAAAAAATTCTAATTTGACTTTAATTGTTCGGATATTAACGAATTAGAGAAATCTAATTTGTTTTTTATTGTTTAATTTATTACTTTGTATCACTATAAATTTTAAAATTAATTGTTTTAGTCAGTAATAATACTTTATATATTCTCATAAAATAATAATATTTTTATATTAATTAATTCAATTAGAATAATTCATTTTTTTATGTCATTTCAAATATTAAGAAGTTAGAGTTTTTTTAATTATGCATTTATGATGAGTAATATAGTTATTTTTTAATTAAATAATATAACTATCGATTATATTTAATTTAAATAAAGAATGTTGAATCAATTAGAATAAGAAAAATAAAATAATTATTATTTAATATATAATTAATTATATTGCAAATCTAAAATTATATAATTATAATTAAATAATTAAATTATATTAATTGAAGTCAATTTGAATAAAAAAGAATGAATTCAATTAGAATAATAAAATAATTATTATTTAATATATAATTAATTATATTTAATTTAAATAAAAACTAATTTAATTAGAATAATTTATATTTTTTATGTTTTTTCGAATATTAAAAGGTTTTTTGAGCAAGTTTCTTTCTTAATATTCGAAAAAAATTAAGAAGTTTGATAAAAAAAAAAAAAACTCTTAATATTTGAAAAAATAAAAAAACAAATATTTATAGAATTTAAAGAAATTCTAATTTGATTTTGATTGGTCAAATTAACATGTTAGAGAAATCTAATTTATCTTTTATTGTATAAATTATTACTTCATCTCACTATAAATTTTAAAATTAATTTTTTATTCATTAATAATAATTTGTATGTTCTAAAAAAAAAATAATTTATATAAATGAATTCAATTAGAATAATTTATTTTTTTATGTTATTTCGAATATTAAGAAGTTAGAGTTTTTTCTAATTATGTATTTATGAAATGGTCATTTATTAATTAAATAATATAATTATCTATGATATTTAATTTAAATAAAGAATGATGAATTCAATTAGAATAAGAAAAAAAATAATTATTATTTAATATATAATTAATTATATTTAATTTAAATAAGGAAAGATGAATTCAATTAGATTGAGGAAATAATAAAATAATTATTATTTAATATATAATTAATTATATTTAACATCTAATTATATTTAATTTAAATAAGAAAATTAATTATATTACAAATTTATAATTATATAATTATTATAATTAAATAATTTAATTATATTAATTTAATTTAATTTGAATGAAGAAAGAAAAAATTTAATTAATAAAGAAAGAATAAAATAATTATTATTTAATATATAATTAATTATATCTAATTTAAATAAAAAACTCTATTAGAATAATTTATGTTTTTTATATTTTTCGAATATTTAGTAACTTTTTGAGCAAATTTCTTAATATTCGAAAAAATATTAAGAAGCTTGCTTAAAAACTTCTTAATATTCAATAAAAAAAAAGAAGTTAAAGAATTATAATTTGACTTTGATTGTTCAAATATTAACAAGTTAAGAAAATATAATTTTTCATTCATTATGTAAATTATTACTTTGTTTTATTATAAATTTTAAAATTAATTATTTTAACCATAGTAATAATTTATTATGTTCTAAAAAAATAATAATAGTTTGTATAAATGAATTCAATCAGAATTTTTTTATATTATTTCGAATATTAAAAAGTTAGAAAAATTCTAATTTGACTTTGATTGTTTGAGTATTAATAAGATAAATAAATTATAATTTGATTTTGAAAAATTCTATTATATAATAGAAAGATTATTTTTGGTTTAAAAGAAAAAAAAGTAATAATAATGAGCAAAATCTTATTATTGCATTATCAAATGCCAAAGTTTTTATTTATATTGGTATGTTCTTTTCTAAAAAAAAATCAATTGCTTTGCGTTTATAAATACTTAAATTTAATATTTGTTTTTTAAATTTTTATATTATAATCAAGATTAATTATTAACATTCAAACACTTAAATTTATTTTTTTTTTAATTTTTTATGCTATAGCTATGTTTTAACTATCAACATTGAAGATTAGTACTATTTAAATTAATCCTAACATATCAGAAGTTCATGAGCTACAAGATTTGTGAGCATATTATTTCAAAATGTTGTCTTTAATAATTTGAAAGCACATTATTTTTTTTATAAAAATACTAATGTGATTATAATTTATGAAATTATCAATTATGATGATATGGTGTTAATGGGCAATGAAAAGTATTTATAATCAAATATAAAAATATTTAGACAAATACCAAATATAAGTCTAAAAGAAACAACAAGAAAATCATTTCAAGTAAATGATCAAATGATATATATAGATAATTATTTAAATTTGTTATATTTATATAGTAATTTTTTAAAAAAATTTGAATCTTGTATGAAATATATAATTAAAATTTATCTTAATGAATAATAAGGAAAACAAGGATGTGACAGATGCAGCAATAATAGTAATGCTAAATATGTCAATAGGTATTTACTTTTCACATTATTAACAAGTATTTATTTTATGTCAATATCTTGAAATTTCAAGTATTTGATGGAGACATGAATGTTTATATAACTTTATATGAAAATACTTGAATATTGATAGATATGCAGTTGTTAAATATAAAAAATTTATAGAAGTATACTTTCTTAACACATTATATTATGTTAATATAAAATTTAGTTAATCATATATTTATTATATTACTTCTTATTTTGAAATTTTATGATCTCTTATTTTTTATTTATCGTATAAAGAAAGAGAGCATAGCAAATTCTATAAGAAAATAATTGGCATGAGGAGAAAAGAATATCATTTTCTTGTGAGATTAACTAAATAATATCATCTAAAAGATGAAATTAAAATTTTTATTGCAAAATAGATTGAATATGTATCAATGATAGAAATAGAAATAATAAATTTTAAAGAGAAAGTAGAAGATGAAAAAGTCTTCCTACTAAGAAAAAAGATCAAGGTTGGGAAAAATTAAAAATTTATAATTATAGCATTATTTTTCCTCTTATAGGAAAAATCATTTAATTTTTTTATTAACAATAATAGTAAACCAGTTTATTTGTTTAAATATAATTTTAATTTCTAAAATAATAGTTAATTTTTTATTTTATGACAATATATTACATTAAATTTTCTTATATTTTGATATTTAATATCAAAGTTGCAAAAATATAAGTTGTCACAATAGAATAAATTAATGTTTTTACTAGTTTATGTGGTTAGAATTAATATACATTGCAAGTATGATTATAATATTATATTAATTAGTAATGTATTTTTTCAGAAGTAATAAAATGGAAAATTTATAAACAATTTTGAAAGTTTATCTTTAAATAAAATTATTATTTTATATTTTTTTAATCAACAAATCTAACAGAATAAAAACAATATTAATAATAAACAAAAAGTTTATTCTTTCGATTAGTCAAATAATACAAAATGTCTTTTTCGATAAAAGAAAAAATGAATTAGCAATATTCACATTTGCTAAAGTACGGTTAAAGTCAATATTTTTTATTTTTTATTTTTTATTTTTGCATGTTATGTCTATTAATAAGAAAAAATTAATTTATAGTTAATCTTTAATTTTCACTCTATTTGCTTAGAAAATAAGAATTAATCCAAAATTCAAACTATTGAATCTTTTAAAGGAATGAAACTATTAAAAATTTTAAATTATTAGATTATCAGATAAATTTCAACTTATATTTAAAAAAATTTTTATTCAAAAAATAAAAAGGTAAAAGTATGACATGTAAAAAATAAATGTAGATAAATAAATAATTGAGTCCAAAATATCTAATATAATATATAAAAATATAAAAATAAGTAAAATTTTAATATAAATTAGAAAAAACAAAAGTTAAATTAAATTTTATATTTATTTTGAACCAAAAGATATCTTTATTTAATATTTATTTTAGATTAAATAGTTAAATCATCATAAATTAAAAATTTTTTCATATTCTTTATTCATTTTATTATTTGTTAATGCTAAAACTCACAGTATTGAGACACATAATTGCAAAATTCAAACACAACACAATATCCATGAGCTATACTGCTTATTTTAGGAATAATATACTTCTTCACAAACAATTCAATGTATTGCGTGATTGTGCAATTATAAAAAGTTAAATTAGACTTAAATATTTTATTGGTAAAATTTCATAAATGCTCAATTTTCTCAAATTTAAAAAAATTTCATTTAAACTGAATAGAAAGATCGAGAGATAACAAAAAAAAAAAAAGTGTGGATTGTACCAAAAAAATAGTTTTTAAACACACTATTATTAAATAGCTTGCCACTTCACAAGTTAGGACAAAAAGTTAATTGTCCTATAATATTGCTTAATAAAACTAAAATAGTGTGTAAAAAATTTAATAGAAATGTTATATATGTAGAAATAATGACAAGATAACATATAAGAAAACATGTCCTATTGCCAACAATACCATTGTTACCAGTTAAAAATGAGGAATATCATTTCTATTTTAAAAAAAACAGTTTTCTATGCGTCTTTGTTATGTAATGACTATTAATAAAGCACAAAGACAAATGATAGCTAATTTAGAGGTGTATTTATCATGAATAATTATATATTACGTTGTCAATAGGTGTTTGAGTATTTGTAAGACCTCGCCTAAATGCCTCGCCCTCACACGGAGGAAATTTGCCTTAAGGAAAGGCTAAACAATTTTTAAGGAGGTCATAGAACGAGTTTCAGTGCTCACAATTGGAACTGCTATCGATTGAAAAATTAATTTGTGATTTGAAAAATGATTTTGAGAGTTGCCATCCTAATTTATTTTTAAATGAAAAAATTAAGAAAAAACTCAATTTGTGACTCCAATTCATTAATTTTACAATTAATTTACCTAAAAATAAAAATCACTAGTTTTCGAATCAAGTTGAGCTGGGAATTAGTTTTTTTATTAAATAATTTAAATTTCACTCTTAAGTTTAATTGACTTGAAAAATTAATTTCATGGATGATAAATATTATATAATAATTATAATATCATGATTAATGCATGAGCATGGAGAAAAGTAAAATAAAATATCTACAAATTAAGGAGAGTATTTCTTTTAGTTCTTATGAATTCTAGGGAAACCACATAGTTGCTTCGTAATTTCAAATTAAACTAATTACATAAATTAGTTAAAAAAAGAAAATAGGGATTGATTGGATTTGGATTTATAATTTGGAGTTAAATTTCAAACGTACTTAAGTACCCCATTGAATGAGAATCAAAATCTACGTAGTTCGTTTCACGATTAAGTGGAGGGGTTTAGTAGTTGATTTGATTAATTGTTTTGATTTAGATTTAAGGGTAAAAAGAAAAGGCTAATACATTTGCTTTTAGAGGGCGGAGAGTTTTACTAGACCAAAGTTCCATTTTATCGAGATCGGGTGATTAGATTGATTGAAGGATTAATTAATTAATTAAAATGATTAATTAACTAATTTGTGTGATGAAAGAGATGGATAGATTAATTAATTAAAATGATTAATTAATTAATTTGGACGAAGGGTAGATTAAAAAAGGATTAATTTAATTTTGAAAAAAAATGGATTAATTAATTAATTAAAAAGATTAATTAATTAATTGAGTGATTATTTTTAATTTTAAAAAAAGAGTTTTAGTTAATTAAAAAGATTAATTAACTTAGTTAAAGTGAGATAATTAATTAATTAAAGAGTGATTGGAGGAAGAAGAAGAGAGAAATTAGATGATAGCTATCAACTCTAACTCAAGGAGGTGAGAAAAGATGGTGGAAATGAGGAGGGGTATTTATAGGTAAAAGGTGTGGAGTGAAAAGACCAAAAAGAAATGAAAAGTGGGCCAAAAGGAAGAGCATTTTGGAAAATTTGGATTGAAAAGGAGACCACTAGTGCGGCGCTAGCATTTGCATGGATCCACGTGGGCATGGATCTGTATGATCCACAACAGGCTTATGCGGCCCCACGTGTTGGCATTTTTTTTTTTTTTAAAGATTGGCTAGTTTGGAGTTTAGGAAATTTGAGTGTCTAGATAACAATGTATTTAAAGGCTAATTTTTTTTTTAGGGGCACTACCCCGAACTCCCTCTCACTAACCGACTTGCTGGACCACCGTATTAGCTCTGCGTAGTACACTAAATTTAACAAGTATTAGGCTGCAATCGGATGATGAGAGTATAAAATTAAGAGTTCACAATATCTACGATAAAAGTATTAATTGGTCAAAGAGTGAAAAGTCAAATAAAAGTAAACAATATACACTAAGAATGTAGTTTATAAAGAAGTTTTACTATCTAACATATACCATAATTTAAAAAATAAAATCACACAATATTCATTTAAATTATTTCCATGTCATATAGATTATATACTAACACTACCAAAAAAGCGCGTTTTATTAACCAAAATTATTGTCGGATATCATTTTGTCAGTACATACTGATGGAATACGGACAGAACATAAGCAAAAAATAATTTTAGACCATACTGATGGAATACTAACTATTTTTTAGTATTTACTAATGGATTACTAATAGAAATTGTGACAAATTCGCTTACTTAGTAAGTCAAGGTATTATTGATGATTTACTAATTGTCTAGTGACAGACAGAAAAGCCATAAGTTAGGTGCGAGCTATTGGCACCAATTATTGGCTTTTTAACGGAGTACCACGTGGCATTAAGAAACGGTTAGTCATATGTCAGTAAATAGCCATCAAAGTATTTCAAGAGTTGATAAAATTTACTGACACATTATTGACCATCTCCAAAACTGAGGAGGAACTTTTGCCGCCTAATAATTCATTTACTAATAGATTTTTAGTTCACGTGGTATTTTCCATCAGTAAATGAGAAATATAAACTGAACATACTTTCTCTTTTTCTCGCTTTCTTTCTTCTTCCCTTCCTTTTCTTCTTCTCTCCTCTCTCTCTCTCTCTGCCCGTTCATTGTCCTTCCTGCTGTTCATCCTCCTGTCACTAGCCTCCTACCCTCATTACTACCGTGTCTCAGCGGAGCTAAGGAGTACTAACCGGATGTTTGTTTAATTTTTTTTTAATTTATATATATATATATATATATATATATATATATATATATATATATATATATATATATATATATATATATATATATATATATATATATATATATATATTTTGTTTTTTGAAGTTTTTGTTTGCTTAATTTTTTTTAGCATAATAAATTTTGGCATAAATTTATACTAGTATTAAATTTGGTGCAATTGTTTTAGTAAATATTGTTTTTAATTAAATTCTGGACATATTTTTTTAATTTTTTTTTTGTAAATTCTATTTTCTTAATTATTTATGTATATAACTATGTGTTTAAATTTTGTTAGAGATTTTTTTTTTATGAATTTTGGTGTTTTTTAGTAGTTTAATTATATGTTTTATTTTGGTTTTATTAATAGAATTGCAATTTTATTTTAGTTAATTTTCGTGGTGGAGTGAATTTTTTTTGCACCTCAAGAGGTAGGTATCTTAGTTTAATTTGATTATGTTAATATATAAATATAATTTGTAATGTGCTTTTGAATTTTATGTATAATTTGTAATTTGTTATGTTGTTAATTTGAGACTTATTTGTAGATGTGTATTCAAAAATATAAATTTATTGTATGAATTTGTAATTTATCATGTAGTTTTTATGTTGTTAAGTTTATGTGAATTTGTAAATGTGTATTAAAAAAATTTTATTTTTAAGATTATGTATATATGTTAGTAATTTGTATTATTTTAATTTATGGCGTTAATTTCAAATATATCAGAAAAATAAAATCCGAGCACTTCATAAAATACTAAAAATATAGCGTTAGATTAAATTATGCACAAAATTGAATTGAAATAAAAAGATAAAATGCACAATATATAAAAAATAAATATGTCATAAAAATAGAAATTTATAATGCAAGAATTTCATAAAATGCCAAAAAAAATTAAAACTTTTATTATTAGTAAAAATATACTTCACATTAAAAAAATACAAAAACAACCAATAAATATGCCATAAAAACAATGTTTTAAAAACCGGATCGATTGTTGAACCGGTCAAAGGGATGGTTGGTGGTTCAACCAATCAGATTGGTTCAATCGCCAGTTCAACCATTTTTGAAAATGCCTATATCTTTTACTATTTTTTTTATATAAAATGGTAGACACTAGTCTAATAGCAATATATTAAATCATAAAGATTCATAATAAAATTAAGTAAAATAACACATCCAAGATAAAAATAATCATGTCAATAATTAAATACCAAACTTAAACACATAAATAATACAACTAAGCCACCAACAACAACAAATCCAAAAGTTCACATAAACTAAACAAAGTACACAACCTCAATCCAAGAAATAACTAAATACTAATAATAAAAAGTCCCAAATTTTAAAACTTAGAAACATCTATTCAACTTGATCTGTTTCATACACAATGGCATGCATTTCTTGAATTATTCTTTCATAACCTTGATCTTCATCATCACCTTCATCAATCAACTCATCCAAGTTATGTAATTCTTGCATTTCACTTACAAGCTTATCCACATCTAGAAAAAAGATAATAATTAAACATGTATTTTTAAAGTATAAGAAAAGAGGCAAACAACTAAGGAATAAAAAAAAAATCACCTTCTCCTTCATTAACATTTTTTGGAATGCTTTTCTCACCATAAAACATGTTATTCAACTCATCCATATCTAGAATAGGTGAAGGTTATCTTCTTCTTCTATAACCTAAAAGTCAGTTTGATCAATACTCTCATAATCAATAGGGTTATAACATTTCTTTTGATTATTAAGCCTACAAGTAAAAAAAAAAAAATTTAAAAAACTTATAAATTGTAAGAAAATAAATTATAAACATAAACCTTAATTTAAAAAAAAAAAAGAACTATTACCTTTCTTTTAAATGCAAGTTATAATGAACAAACACAAGATCATTCAATCTTTGGTGTTCCAACCTATTCCTCTTATTTGTATGTATTCTTTCAAACACACTCAAATTTCGTTCACATCTGGAAGAAGAAGAAGTTTGGCTCAAAATCTTTATGGCCAAATTTTAAATATTTGGAGCACTACATCCAAACACTCTCTACCATTCAACTATAATTGAATATAAAATAAATAACTAAAATAAAATAAATTAATAATTGAATATAAATTTATAAATAAATAATTAAATACATACCGGGCTGTATAGTTTTTGATGAATCCAAGGCAAGTTGTCTACTAAAACTTCCTAATCTATCTTGATATATGCCCACTTCATTAATGCACTTTTGTTGCTTAGTTTTGTCACTAACTAATGTAATGACCATCTCAACAAATCCATCCATTATCTCTTTTTTTGTGCACATGCTTGCCTTGTCATATGCAAAAGCTGGCTTCATAAAATAAGTTGTTGCATGAATATCTTGTTGGAGTTACTTGTCCCATCTTGTCTTAATGATACCCGTGAAAGGCTTGTATAATCTTTTTTTATTCTTGAAAAGATATTTTATTGCTTTCTGAACCCTGTACATTCCATCGTAGACATAACCAATAGAAGGCCTCCGATCAGTATCCGTTATATGTAACAAATGTATAAGTGAAGCCATAACACTAACTATCATTGCACAATCACTCCAAAATTTTGAATCAAGCACAATAGCAAGCACAGAAGTAGCTTTTTTTATCTTTATAATATCGAGAATCCTTGAATGTCTTACTAGTAAAAAATGCTTGCAAATCATGTTGATGATCAAGAATACTTTTCAATACAATGAATGTGGCAGCAAAATGATAGGCCTTGGACGTACAATTTCTGTCCATCCCTCTTTTTTCCTCAACCAAGCCAACAAAAATGCATGATTATAAATAAATTTTATTACCAAAGAAGCTTTTTTTGCAAGGTTACTAACTAGCTCCATTTTACCAATGTCAACAAGGTGACCATTTAATAGAAGGATACTTCTCATTAAGCAAGACACCTATAGCTTTATAATTGGCTCCATAATTAGTAACCAAATGAATGACATTAGTTGGTCCAACCCAAGACACCAACTCAACAAACAAATTACAAAGGGTGCTTGCATCTTTCACCACATCAGAAGCATCAACTGATCTCACAAAGGTTGTTCCTCTCTTGCACTGCACTAAAAAGTTTATTTGTTGCAAAACTTCTTTACCTGTAAGAGCACTTTTGATTAAAGGCTGTGCACCAAGTATGGTTCTAGTTGCAAAATAGCTAGACACCTTCTCATCTTACTTTCTCTTCCCTTTTTGAGAAGCTCTAACTGCAAATAATGTGTTCTTCTCTTTTGCTTGAGTATGTAGTATAGGCATTTCTTCCTCAACTTCTATCACATGATCACCAAAAACATTATCATCTTCAAATGATCTTGCTTCTTGGTTTTTTTCATCAAACTCCCTCAAAGATTTTTCCATTTCATATCACACTTCATAAGGAACCTTTTTGCATGTAGCAATATCTCCTTTTCAACCAGCTAAATGCTTTTTCATTCTATTAATTCCCCTACCTCTCCAAACATTATTATAATGCAAACATGTCCAGCTTTTCTTTCCATCCTTATCCACATTCTCTTTAAAATGAGCCCATGCTAGATCAGATTTTGTCCTCATTAACGATTGAAGAGAATTAGCAATAGAATTACACTGTTGACCACTTGATGATGATTCCATCTATAAAAAAAAAAAAAAAAAAAAAAAAAAAAAAAAAAGCAAAATGTTGTATCAATTTATAAAAATTAACAGGTACTATATTTTTTTACCAAATTGTATCATTTATTTTCTTTGACAATTATGTATTGAATTAATTTAGGCTATTCAAAATTTGAGCTAGCTAATAAATGACATAATTAATTTTTAGCAACCAAGTTATTCTAAGTTCACACCATGGAAATCAGTTAACAACAAAGACACTTCAAATTTTCAACAATATTTACAAATTTTATATAAATTCAGTTAATTACAAATCAATGTTATACAATTACTATTAGATACTTCTTTTGGTATATAAAATTAGCAAAAAGTATCATATATGAAATGAATTTTTAACTTTGAATTAATGTTGATCTCCCACAATTAGTATTTATATTTGTAATAATTAGGACATGTATAAAATATTAAATAAAAATAAATGGTTCTAATTGTAGAATTTAGATTTCATTTACTTGTATTGCTATTAAAATTAATTATTCAAATTCAAATCTACTAATCAATAGAAAAAAATAGCAAGATCATTTATTATTTCAAATTATATATTTTCCTTCTTCAATGATTTCACTACTCATTTGAGTCATTTCTATTTAATTTTATATTCTATATGTGTGATTTAAAATAATTAACCACTAGATATTAACAATAGAAACAAAACTAAACCTTAAAATTTTGATAAAAGCCAAAGCTGCCAAACACCAAATCTCAAATATTAATTGCCAAATCAATATAATTTCAGCTAAATCACATCTTAAACATTAAATGGAAATAATTTTAATCTTTTAAAAAATTAAAATTACAAAGCTCATTATAAATTTACAAAGAAATTTAAGAAATTCTTACCAAATGGAGGAGAATAAAAAGTTGAAAGAAAATAGGTTGCTAGATTGAGGCTGAGCAATTGATGATGGCTGGGTCTGGACTAAAGGGGCGCTGGTTTGTAAAGGTAAAGAAAGTAAAGTTAGGGATTAGAAATAGAAAAGAATTGAAATTGAAGGAAAAGAAGATGAATGAAGGCATCTAATGTCCACTGCCCAGTACCCGAAACAAAAGAAAAAAACATTAAAGTGAAGTGACACAGTTTTTAAGGCTTTTTTTTTATAATTTCATAACCCGACCAGTTTATTTAAACTAATCGGTTCTCCAATTATGAGCGGTTCTTCTAGTTATATTTGGTTTGACCAAAAATCCAGTTATTTATATATATTTGGACTAGACTGGCCTCCGATTCCCGGTTCAACCCATTGAACCGACCAGTTCGGTCCGATGTTTAAAACATTGGTTGGATTTTTTTTGCAACTTCTTATTGCAAAATTGTTACGGCTGTGGAAAATAAATGTCGAAACATATAATGTGTCTAAGAAACAGAATTTTTAGATGCAAGCTACTATAATGTGGATGGTAAGTAATTTCTCTGCATATTGTATGTTGTCTAGTAAGAGTACTCAGGGTACACTTGCATGTCCATATTGCAAGGAAAAAATAGATTCCTTCACCTTTCCTAAAGAGGGCAAGCAATCGTGATTTGATCGTCACTGTAAGTTTTTACCACCTAATCATCATTTTAGATGGAATAAAATAGCTTTCATAAAGAATTAAGCTATTCATGTATATGCTTTGCCTATACGTTAAGGAATAGAACTGTTACAAGAAATAACTAATTTGAAGTTAATGAGAGTGACTAAAGTAGGGGCGAATG